>JAGFPH010002033.1:160627-192963 GCA_018207615.1 Philaenus spumarius
ACATTTTATACTGCCATATTCAGTTGGGTTTTAGAACACAAATATAAAACTTATTAGCCTAATACAAATATAATTAATATGTAAACAGTCATGCCTTAAATAATTTTTATAAATACACGGGTATTTTACATCAATAATACTTAACAATAATATTAAAAGTATAAGTGTTTGCATACATTTTTAAGTTGGGTATGGTTTCAAGGTCATCCCCCCAAGTTATCTGCAGGACTTGTAGTCACTAGCCTAATTAATTGATATCCTGACCACAGGATATTCTACAATCTGACCACAACTAAGATACTAGACCAAAGTTGAATTAATTATTTACTGTATATATAATGGTTAAAATGATCCTCGCATTTGGAACAGAAAATGAAGATTTAAATAGAGTCAACTATAAATAATTGGATGTAAATATTGAATAAAATACACTACGTACCGTACAGATGAATAAAATGAGGTTAAATTTTCTACAATTGTATGAGAATACATCCATTCAATCATATAGTAGAGTGTCGATAATTTAGCTGTCAAAAAACCGGACCGTCATTAATCCGGATTCAATTTCGGCGAAAAAAGTCGTAGTGAATATTTGTCAAAATTATTGAACCGACAACTCGGAGTCATCATTAAAAAAAAGGTTATTGTTTACTATTTCCTTGTCAGAAGGTAAACCTTCCCATATTGAGATATGTTATCGGTAATGGACTGCAATACACAAATAAACATGTTTGAAGAGCCGGAAGAACAAGATAAGGCAAGTTAATCGTGGTCAATGAATAGGTTTGATTAAAGTGCAGTTCAGAGGCGGGCGGTTGTAATCAGTTGTTATGGCGCCCACTTAGGCTACCTTCATTATAGATAAAAATGAAATCTGGTGGTTGTTATACTACAGTAATGGGTCTTAGGCTATTTGTTTTACTCAAAAAAATAAAAATAGCCTACTTTCTTTCAATGTGTTAAACTATAACTTTCTAATTTTGATCATATTCACAATTATACCACCAAATGGAAAGAAAGTTATTCTGACAAAACTAAGGTGATTAAGTTTCTCTGAATTTAAAATCACCATGTAGGCTAAATTGTAAATAAAGATAAATTACTGTAAGCTAAAAATCATATTATTTCATAACAAATTTGTTTTTGGGTTAAACAATAGGAAAGCTTATATGTTGTATCATTGCATGTATATCACTTTGTTATCGAGTTGAGTAAACAGTCCGTCTTTTAAGTAGGCCTACAATGAATTATACTATTTGGTCAAATTATAATACTATATAGGCTATCAATTTATGTTAAAGTTTTTATAGTCAATGGTTTATCATTTAGGCCTAATCATATTTGATTGTTTAAAATGTTTTTTCCTAATATCTATTGTGACACATATATAAAAAATATTACCGGTACGTCTAGGGCCTACTATTTAGAATTCAAAAGAGGCTTTAAATTGTTTTAGTGCCAATGGTTTGGTGCAATTTTTGAGAAAAACAGCAAATACGGTAGGCTATGCTTTTAAAACAGTAACTGAATGTAAATGGTAATAATTCTAGGAAATTTCTGGACTTAGTGGGACTAATGGATCAGAATTCTACATGGGTCCTTAGTAGGACACTAGGAATTTATTTGTGCGTCGTTATCAAAGGTTTTTATTTAATAAAAAGTTAAAAAAACTATCTAGATCTAACAGAAAGTTATTTCAAGTTATTTTCTTTTTTTCAATCCTTCTTGGACAATGGAATCATTTAGTGGGAAAAAAGCTCAATAAATCATATGTTGATATGGGGCTACTACAGAAAAAAGTTGTAACAGTTACATTTGAGAATCCTGTGGCTAAGTGACAAAGCACCAATCTAATTTGTATCAAGTTACAAATCATGCCTATAATTAATTTCTACATTTAATTTATCTTAAATGTGGTAAAAAAAGTAATCCCATTTTAAAATTAGTTTCTTATGATCGATTATATTCATATTTTTGTAAATGTCGGTTTCTGACATTTGTCATAATTTGTACACGATATTTCGAGAGTAGGTAATGTATTTATCAACTCTCATAAAACTAAGCAGCAAGCAACTAGAGCTCTGAGGTTTGGGAGGAGTTATTACCAATAGCATAACTTTCTAAACAGGTGTAGTTTTTTCATAGTTTCAAAAACTTTTAGAATGTGCAAAAACATAATTTGTGTAGGCCTATACAAAGCTAATGGAATACTTCTATGGGCCTGGATACTTAAATAAGCAACAGTAGGACACTTAAAAAGTAAACAAATAATTTTAATTAAGGCACTATTTAACTAGTAGCCTATTAGATTTGGTTTACTTAAACAAATTTGTAAAATGTAAAGAATAGAAATGTAAGAATATTTTGTCAAGGTTAGGTTTTATCATTGATGTAAAATATTACATTTTTCAAAAGTTCAATGCAATAGGCTTATAAACAATTTAATTTATTTTAATTACAGGTAAAACCTAGAACCTTGACAAAATAATGAAGCCTCCAATGCTATAATAAAATGATAAGCTGTCAATCATTCACAAATCTAAATCTATTATAGGCCTAGATGTTTTACTACAGAATATAAACAAACATACCCCTACAAATTAAAATGTGTTATATCTTTGTTACGTAGGCCTACTAGGCCTATGCTATTTAAAAAAAATTATCAGTGGTTAATTTAAAACACATCGCATGAAAATGCCACAAATTTTCTAAAACAACGACTTTATGACTTTATCTAATAGCAGGACAACTAGGCTATAACAATAGAGATTATTAATAACAAACATTTAATTTCACAATACTTAACTTCAAACTACAAGCTTTAGAGTCAGGTACGGTACCTTACCCTTTAGGTCCTTATTATTATTCTTTTCAAAATTTGCTTGGGTTTCAGAGGCAGTGGTGACTGACCAGAGTTTGTCTATTCATATAGGCTTATGGTAATTTTATTTTTGTTATTTGGAAGTAAAATTTATATATATATAGCCTACTTTTGTGCTAGGACTAATCTTCTTCAAAAATAAAGTGATAAAGCCTAAGTGTATGCTATGTTAAGAAGGCTATGTTTAAAATAATCAATAGGCCCTAGTATAGCCTAGGCCTACTACATATATATTTATGAATTTAGGAGATTTTACGAAGTACCACCTGCAGCAGTATTAAGTAGGCCTAGCTAGCTGTGTTTAGGATTACACTTTATTATGATTAATTTTTTTGGACATGTTATTAATATAGACTATGTGTTAAATACGAAATATAGCTAGCCTATTTACTTTGTGAATTTGAATGAGGCAGATTAATAGATTTTGTAATATAACTGAACTAGAGCGTTTTGTGTGCATATGTTAGTATATTGGCAACCCAGCTAAGACAAGTAGTGGTGTATACCTACTAAAAATTCGCCACTTCCTCTGGATATTAAATAAACATTACCCTAATTATCCTAAAATGGAATAGAACAAAAGAGGTACATGATAGTAAGGGCAATAATTTTAAAATAAAGTAGATTGAACTGCAATTTGAAAAAAAAGCATTTCCCCCCTTTTTAGGACTTATTTATTTTATTTTATTTACTAAGCCAAATCTAAATTACAAAAACAATAGGCCTAATTCTTATCAGAAATAGTGTAATTCATACATGCCATGCCAATCATGTAATAAAATAACTAAATTACTTAGGTTAATGTATACTGATTGTTATAACTTCAATTGTAGGCTAATCGTTGAAAAACAAAATGGTCTACTTCCCAATGTTGCCCTAAATTCTGTTAATTATTTCAAATAGATACCGAAAATAACACTTTACATTTGAGTTTTTAAAAAGTATTACTAAAATAAGTACTACCTTATAATTATTAAGGTTGATGATGTAGAAGCCTAAACTAATACATATTATACTAAATCTTCTAAAGTTTAAAGTCTTACAGGCGTAACTACCTTACCTCAAAGGTAAAATGTATGCATAGCTTACGAGGTGAACATGAACACCAAATCAAAAATAAATAATCTTATTTACTACACATCACGATCGCCTCAGCCACGCACGAATCCGCACTCAACTGATTTTAGTTTCAATTCAATGCAGTACAACCTACGAAACAGAAACACCTATTTTTAGATGACAGTGACAGCACACGTCACAAAAGCATGAACTACATTTGATCACCATGGCAACAATCAGCTGAGACTTACAGAAACAGCTGTTTAATTAACCAACAGTAAAACAAAATTACACCAACGTGTGTCTAGACTCTAGAGTCTACAAGATCATTGATCATTGATTGTGGTTTTAGCTCTCTAGTTAGTATTCGGAACAAATTGTAATACAGACATATAATATATATTTATATATTATAATAACGCTGTAAACGCAGCTCTTGGTGTCTGAACTCTGAAGTAAAACAATTCCAAAGTCTTAACTCATCCAATCAACAACAACATTGATTGTTTTTGTAAAGGAGTTGACTTTTTATATTTTCTGTCAAAAAATTGCCATACAAATTTGAAACTTATAAACCTAGAGTATTAACACTCTTTTTGTCTTTCGTCAGCTGTTTGGTGTGTTCGGTATTCAAATTCAATTTCAATCTTCAATCAGTGTAATAGTGTATGTATGACTATGATATGTTAGGTTACCGTATATTCTGTTCTACTTGTCTTGTACATTGTGCTTGTCCGAAAAAAAATATTTTGTAGTAATATTCCGTAGGCTTATATAAGGAAAATATAAAAGGTCAGTTTATTTAAATTAAGACTTTCAAGATGTCTTCAAATGTAACCTTAACAAGTGTAACACATTTAACTTCCATAGGCTACTAATTGTTTAGGTTGAAACAAATATTTTAATTCAGTCTATCATAAATACTGCATCATGGTATTTGCCAGAAAAATCTGTAGAGTAAAAGTTAGGAAACTTATGCATTTTTGGCCCTATGGTAAATAAAAGCTAGCATTCGATAATTTAAGGTAGGCCTAGGCTATTTTAGTTTATTTTCGTGAACATTTGTATGTTTTTTATGAAATTCTGAAAGAAGTGCAAATACAAACTGATTTAATTATAAAAACTAAAGACAAATTATGACTGTAGGCTGTACTAGTATGAATAAGGTGGTGGTTTTTCACTTGTTGGTTATGTTTACAATCGCAACTATTCACAACGTGATCATTGTGTGCATTAATACAACAGTTTTAACTTATCATTAATATAAGCGCATGCCAATTTTGGACAGTGAAATTCGTTCTGCTATTCAGTTGCATTCCCATTTTGATCACACTTAGGCTAGTGTATAACGTTTACATGCAGTACCTATACACTCCCTTATCAAGATCAAAATGAAGACAACAAGCTTATGTTAGAAAAGTGGTACCAACCTATGCATATCGATGCTGTTTGGGATTGTGAGTAGATTGAAGGAAATTAAATATATTCTTATTATAATATGATCAATTTCTTTGCGTGATTCTGTTTCCATACAAATAAGTTGGGTAAACATTTAGTAGGCCTAGACTTTTATACCAATATATGTTCAAATGGCATCTGCAGATGACCTGTATTTATCCTTACGAACTAATATCGGAAGGAGTTAACTCTATATTCAAGACGGAAAGTAATTCTAGTCCAAGCATCTTAAAAACTTGACAGCTTCTTAACCTTTTTGCATCATTTCATTTTCAGATTGATCACTCAGCTCAGTTTCGATTGTCACATTTTCAATTGATCCATCTGTTTTGGATCTTTCATCCACGATTTCATTCATTTTTAAAGAAAAATTCTGAGCAGCATTCAAAGTTTCATTGAATTTTGTTCATAAAAGTGTCAGTTGAGAAAGAGAAGAGTGGACCAGTCTCCAGGCTTGGGCATAATCTAAGTTTTTGGTTTGTAGATAGTCAGATAATGGAGTGGTAATTTTGAATACTTGCAGGAATGTCATTGCAATTAAAATGGTTTCAAAACTCAATAATTTGTTTAAAATGTCTGCTGCATTGTTTCTGATTTTTGAATTAAATTATGAATCATTGGATATCTTAAATAATGCCACTGCCAATTGAAAGTAGACATGTTTAACTGGCTTAGATTGACTTATCCCCAATCCAGCCTGATCACTCGTTGCCCTTGTCCAGTAATCAATTCTTCCAAACACTTTGGTTCTTGCATCACTTACCACCTAGTTGCTCCAATCGATTCTAGTTTGAATGTTGGATTTTCTGCAATGAACTTCTGTAGTGTCAATGGCGTCCACCTCCACCTGTCACTGGCTGCTTTCGGTTTTGTGGCGGTGTAGCGGAAGAGAGGAGGGAGAGATGGAGAGGACGAGTCGATAATGCAGTCGAGGGGAGGGAGAATTGGTTTGTGCAGTAGCTGAGTTGGACGCTTGCGTTGCTACTGAGTAGGTCCTGCCGAATGCGGAAGTGGCAATCGGCAATCTGAAATTCCTTAATAATGTCCTTTTTTACCTTACTAAGGTAATGTAAGTTTTAAGCCCCTGCTACTTCCTACTCACCTAACTATTTTGAATAATTACTGAATAATTAGGTAGATAGGTAGGAGGTGGTATGAATCATTTATTTATTAACCTATTTATATTTATGCATTTTAATATTCTCACCGATAAGGCAGTGAAAATATTTGGTGTGAATATTTTTGTTAACAGGTCGGGCGCCTTTGGCGCCCTACCGCGAGGAGGGCGCACTGGGACACGTCCCGGTGTCCCGGTGAGGCAGTCCGAGCCTGTACGAATGCCACAAGAAAAAAAAAATGGGAGTGAACAGCATTAAATAGCCTATGTCTTTACAAGATTCATCTAATTTAATAATTAATGAAATTCAAATTTATTTTTTTAACTTCAAAATACCCCTAAAGTCAACTCCGTGGCATGTTACCAAATGATTTGTAATGGAAAGATGTAAGTTAGATTTGTATAATTGTTTGTGACATTATTTCAAACTGTTTTATAAAATTAAGAAAATATACAGAAGTAATTTAATATAAATTACACTAAATTTAATGACCAACATATTTTTATTTATCTAAGTAGAGTTACTGCATTTAGCATCAACTCCACGGGTAAAACAACGATTCTTTCTGCAAATATAGCTTCCAGAATAAATCGTGAACACTTTGTGGTTTTTGTGGAATGTTTTAGTCAACTCCGTGGTCGCTCCATTTTGAGAGTGTAAAAAACAAGTTAGCTTTGAGAAACTCACAGCAGAACAAAACATGTGAAATAATATACTAATTGAAAGTTTCAGAACTGAAATATCCCTTTTTTGGAGAATTACCTAGCCTATATATATTTATTTATAGAAAAAGGTATCATTAAACTAATACTATATAAGTAGGCCTACATTGTCCTTTTTCTTTTTCAGGAAAATGTCACATATGTTAAAACTCTTTATTCCTTTGGTTAGAAAATCTGTTTTATTTGAGGAATCCATCCATTTACGAAGAATACAAACAATAAAATGCTCTTTTTCCATTAGAGAAAATACTTCACCGTCAAATGTTAAAGCAAGATTTATGTCATCAGAGGCCGAACAAAAGAAAAACGAGGTTAAATCATTAACAGAATCGAAATCGGATGGAGAGATACAGACTTCATTTAAAACTACTGTAAAGGAAAACACAAAAACTGCATCTTACCTAGGTGTGATTCTTATTGGCGTCGGGGTTACTGGGATTATGTTTTTTGCTATTTTCCGTGAATTATTTTCAAGTACTAGTCCAAATAGTATCTATTCAGAAGCCTTAGAACGAGTTTGTTCTGATACCAAAATACAAGATGCTATTGGGATACCTATAAGTGGTTATGGCGAAGAAACTAGAAGAGGCAGGAGACGACATGTCAGGTTTGTTTATTTTACATTTAATTAATAATAGATTGTACAAACCTTATATATATGATTATAGGAAGTTATTAATTTGAAATGGGATGAAAGAAATTGTGTGAACTATTAGTGCAGAATTCATACCTGGATTTTGTATCTGTAGCCTATGGAGTTTTTGAGTTCGATCAACATTTTGTACAATTTCAGCTTTCCAGGGTAATTGTTTACTATTACCTTGTCACAAGCAACCTTCCTATATTGAGATATGTTTCATATTTACATGTATTCTAACAATAAATTAACACGATTCAAGGCCAAAAAAAGAAATTCACACTTAAAAAAAAAAATAGCCTTAAATTCTATCTTATATTCTCTAGTCCCAGTATGTTTCTAGTATGAAAAGCCATATCATTCCCGCACTCTTGACACTTTTTTGACTTTTGAAAAACGCCGTGTTTGTACAAGAAATTTCGCAAAGTAAGTTCATTTTTGAAAAGGATAATAAACTGCAGGGATGCCCATTCCCCCAAGTTTAACAACTCAGCCCTCCACAATTTGTAATACCCCTCCCCTCATAAAAGGTAATTCAAATAAAAACAAAATGCCATTCAAACACGCTTTTATTACTGTACAAATAGAATAAAATAAAGCTAAAAATAGAACAATTTGCTGGTAGCCTACATTTTCTATTTGAAACTGAAAATAATGAATTTATTTCCAACCACAAAAACACATAAACAAACAAATTATTATCTTGGAAATGGACTGATTACAATTTTCCAGTAGTTGTGATCAATGAACAAACAACTAGTTATACAAAAAATATATATTCCAGTGTTTCTGTAAAGGTGCATAGCAACTTCCTGTAGCAAAGGCCTACAAACAAGAGATAATGATTAAATAATAAATTTACTTAATGGTTAATTACCACAAGGTATACTATTTACAATTTTTACACAAAAAACTAGATAAATACTAACACTAACTTAACAATGACAGTAGGTACTAAACTGAACAAAAATGATTTTACAAAATATGTTTTTTTCAAGTGCATAGTTACAATTTTCCAGTTTAGTTGTGCTCAATGAACAAAACAACTAAGTAGTTATAAAAAAAATATTGACTGGGCACTGGCTCCGGTGAGTGTGCCGCACTGGACGCAGTGTTTGATGTTACCAAAATGGCGGCCGGCCCTAGTCACCCTATTCTGTCCCGAGCGTCGGCGGATGTCAGTGCCTTCGCACTAGCTCTGCGACATTTACTATGCACATTTTTCAAATTTGTCTTTATTTAAAAAAAGAATCACCTTCTTTATTTATTTGTCAGGAATTACTTTACAAAGTAGTCCCTTTCTTAGTTGCTTTCTTCTTCCTCATCTCCGTCATCCTCTTCTTCCGCAATAAGTCTTGAGGTTTGTACACGTATCACTGTAGTAACTGCAGATAGTAGAACAAACCATTGAGGCCTTCCGGCAACTGCAGCGTGCAGTGGGGCTATTGGACCTTAGGTTCTAATAGGGATAAAGCAATGAAGCAGTCAATAGCGTTGCGCTCCCACCCCCATTCCTCTGGGTGTAAGATGGTGTTGCCCAGCCATTGGTGTATCTGAAAGTAGCACCGATGACTATGATATTTGGCTGATCCCTCGGATGGTGGGAGCTATGAGATATCGGGCTGCACATACGCCACAGACTTGACTAATGTGTCGTAGCGATATTTGTTGATTGATTTTTCTTTCGGGAGATCGTACCACCGGAGGAAACAATTATTGCCCTGCTCTGCAATCTGCTTGTGAGTGGCTGAAGGACAAGCACTCACATGAGATATGCTACATCTGCATCCTTCATGAACTTTTTGGCAAATGCAAGTTTGCTCTTGTGGAAGGTTGCTGTTGTAGTATCACATCCTGTGAAAATGTAATGCCTTGAGCTCCTGTAACTCAGCGCTGGAATACAAACTGGTTGGCACCTTTCCTTGGCCCGGTTTCATAATTACGATGCCTTGGTTTTTGGGGATTAGCACAATCAGAAGGGCTATGAGGTCTGTGTCCTCTCCAATGACAACGACTTGTAAATCTGTTGACTTATCAATGGCTGTTTAAAAACAGGGGCCGTTTCTTCACATAAACCGCAATGCTTTCAGCTCACGTATAATGTTTTCTGCATGTGGAATGAACTTTGAGGGATGTCAAACCTACAAGGTTGGAGCTTTTTCAGTCATTTCTTTGTAAACTGGCACTTAATAGTGAAGCTATTACTTTTGCACTCACACAGGACACTTTCCCACCACTTTCGTACAAGTTCTCGTCACAAACAAAACACGTTTCTGTCGACATCGCGATATATTAATAATAAAATATACTGGATATAATATTAATAAAATATAAAGGCGAAAACACAATAATTAGACTTTCTACGGACGTATGACATTATATAAACTAACTCAACTAAAGCGAGATTACAAAACACTTTTCCGTCGACATCGCGATATAATAGTAATAATAAAATAAAATATTATACTGAGGTGAAAAACACAATAATTTGGCCTTTTACGAACGCTTATATAACTCAAATAAAGCGAGATAAGAACTGGAAAGAGCTCACGAGGGGAGTCCCTATGGGGAACAAATAACAAGGTATCCCAATGCGAAGAAAAGGTTTTTTTTAAATTACCGATTTTCGAGAGCGTTTATTTCATTAAAGGTTACAGATAGGAAAACACTACACAGGAATAAAAAATGTAGAGAATTTTGTCAGCTTGAATTTTGTATTTACGTATATATTTTTCGTAGGACCAACCCCTACTAAGATATAGGCAAAAAATCAAAAAAAGGACCTATAATCCCCCTCCCCCTCTTACGCCACCCCTAAGATCAATTACTTTTAGTACCTATGTTATACTACTAGGTACCCCAAACAATGTACCATTTGGTGGTCTTTCCGCTTATTGACTTTCCTTCTAGAATCATTCGTTGACTGGGCTATATGTGCACTTTTTACTTGGTTTACCAATGTTTGTTAAAAACGTCTACTCAATTCAGCGCCCACAACAAAACTCTTGGAATCACTTTTAAGTTGGCGTTGGTATCCAACTTCAGGTTGAAGAGTTCTGATTGGCTGGCGCCTTCTGCGTCCAATGGCAATTTTACTGCCAGGCTCTATTAAGGCTGTATTTTTGGGTCTAAAATTCTCTTTTAGTTTTTTCGTGTGTTTATATTTAAACTATTGTTCCTAAATTATGTATTGAATTTTTGACAAAGAGCTTCTACGTGTAATTAATAATTTTATTTATCTCAGCAATTTGCTTAGTGTCGTTTGAATTAGAATTTTGGGTAGTTCATGAATTCGAAAATTCTAAACCCACAAGTAAAACGTAATTGAAGGGTTTGGAGCAAAAAGGATTCAGCTCTATTTTTCAAAACTTTGGTAAATTGAAAAAAGTTTTAATTTTATATTATTATGTTTAATACCTGGTTAGTTAAGTGGTGTATAAAAGCCAGTGCATCCAAATCACATCACGTTACCTTTGCTCTTCGTAAAGGGATATGTGCCCCAGTTAAGTTGGAGAATGATATTTTGCCTCAGTCCGAATGCGTCAAGTATCTTGGATTCTACTTTGATCGTCGTTTGACTTGGAAAAATCATGTCAGGAACAAGAGAGATGCGACCAACAATCGTTTCAGAAACCTAGTTTGTTTCCTAGGTAGACAATCTGCTCTGTCTCTCAACAACAAACTTTTAGTCTACTGTTTAATCCTCAAACCTATTTGGACCTATGGCATTGAACTTTGGGGCACTGCAAGCAAGTCCATTATATAATGCATGCAGAGGGCCCAAAATAACATTCTACGAGTTATTTTGAATCCACTGTGGTATACTCGTATCTCTGAGATCCATAACTATCTGGACTATATAGACCAGGGGGAAATTAGACCAAAATCATCCAGCATAACTAAATATTTTTCTACAGTACCGATCGAGATGCGGTTTTCGGAGAAGTCTACATATAATACCTTATGGGAACACGCAATGCACTGTGCGTCGGCCGCTTCTCGTAATGTTCAGTGTCAAGCTCACATGTGCGTTATTACGTAGGGATCTTTATATAAAAGGCAACTCGCTTAGCTCGAATTATTTTGGAGTGAGAGGGTCACAAAACATGTATTCAAATTAATTCCACCAAGGACATTTATAAATATATCTTATTTTAATTCCATACACACAACTAATCACAGAGATTTTAATTCATCCAACAACAATCAATCTAAATCTATACAAATCTTATGCCTAACTCTACGGGCAAAACTTAGTTCAAATAATGTATTTACTTCCCAAAATTCTCAAACACAGATATCATTCAAATAAATAATTACTTCAATTTATTATAAATCAAACAAAACTGATTCTACTAAAAACATTTCCCCAAATATTCACAATAAATGTTCCTCACCTTAATTTGTCCTTGTGGCTTCTTCCGGTCAGCCCGTGACGCCCCGACGTACACCTACACTCGTTCCACCAAAAAAAGCCCTGTCTCGAATTTAGTCGCCTCTATTTAACATCTCTGTCCCCACTCAGTTTTACTCGTCAAGCTCGGTCGTTGGCTTACTACAAAATGCAACTATGCGATTTGACTTCATCGCGTGTTGCACCGTAGGCTACCAATAAAATTCTACATCTAATATAGTTTAAATATAAATAATAATAACCCTCATCTCACTTCGTAACAGCGTCCTTAGCAGTGAATGTGTTAAGCCCCCCCCTCCCCCTAGAAAAATTGTGTTGGGTGCGGTATGGATTCAGCTCCAGGAGCTACATCTTTCTTGTTACAAGCAGCTAAACCTTTGCCTATATTGGGTTTCTTTACTGGATTATCTGACCCTTTGCTATGCCCAGAAATAACTCAAAATGATAGTCCCTTCAATTATAGTCTTTGTGTGATTTTCACAACTCCCCTTACATGCTTTGTGTAATTTAATGTAGAAAATACTAAAAACTGTTGTTCAAATATGGTTTGTGGGGTAATGTTTATGCTATGAAAATCTTTTACAATTAATAAGATTGGTTAAAAAATAGTTTTAAATAACTATAAATATATTTCTGAATTTCTTAAAAATTCAATCGAGTAAATATAGTGGAGTCCCGGTAATTCGAGTCTCGATAATCCGAGGTTCCGTGTAATTCGAGCCACAAATAGCATTGAATGTGACCATGCATTGTGACACATTCTTGCTGCTTGAAGGATACCGATCTTTAAATTTTTGTTTTGCAATGAATCTGTCAAGAGCGTTTGTACTCTGTCAAGTCGCCGGTATAAATGCTTAATATTTTTTATAATTCCCTGATCCATTGGCTGTACAACTAAAGTCATGTTTGGGGGGGAAAAATAACAATAACGTTGTTCATATAAGTGGGATAGAGTTATGCGCATTACAAGTGTCAATAAACAATATGATTGTTCTGTTCTGTTCTGTTTACAAAAGGATTTGTCGAGAATTAACAACAGACAGAGATTGGGCAGAGCATCAATGACAAACTACAGTATCGGTACCTAGAGAATTCTTGGAAGGCAAAATTATTTTAAACCGGTACCCTGTCTAGAATTACAATACGTGAACAAATACGTAAGTCCTGCCCCCTTTCTACCAGACAGTGACGTATTTATCCAGCGATTCCTTTCACAGCACAAGATTTATTTTTGGTGTTAAAAAAAATTTTGAATTAAAGAAGTTGACTTCGAATTATCCATAATTTTTTTACATTGATATCATATAAAGTTCAAGGGACCAAACTGAAACTTCGAATTAACGGTAATTTCGAATTAAAGACGTTCGAATTATCCAAGTTCTACTGTATATACAAAAATGACATCGAAACAAACTTTTCCCGGCACTGCCGTATCCCCCTGACGTGACATCGCAGCTGGTAAACGTTGCAGTGTAGTTAAACAAAAAACTATTTATGATTTCTTTAATGAGTAAGTTTCTATTTTTACTGTGTATAAAGTTACACTTTTACCTCAGTGTTCAATACAAAATAGTGTATATTTAATAAAACTTTAATTTTTTCGGAGATACAAGGTTAAATAGTAGTAGTTTTATCTTAACCTCTACATATTCCGTGTAGCCTATTTCGAGTTTTTTACAATCCGAGGTACTCTCGGTCCCATTTAACTCAAAATATCGGAACTCTACTGTACTATTTTGATGTAAATTCCGTACCAGTCACAAATCCATGAAAATATTTTTTTTTAATAATTCTGTTTGTTCTAGACCAAATAATTTTTTTTTTCTAGCCATTTATTTTATATGAAGGATGGAGTCAAACACGTAAGAATGAAATTTTATGTAAGCGGTAGTCGAAAACGGGGAACTGTACATTTAGAAATGAAAGAAGTAAGTATGGTAATAGTTTGTTTAGAGTACTTGCCATTAGAATTAATCAGAATACAGTATTGATTTATGCTATTTTTAAGTTTAAATAGTTACTGTTATTTCATAAACGATAAATTAGTTACTTATAAACGATAAATTACTAATTGAGGAACAATGTTATAAAAGTAGGTAGTTAAAGGCACTTCCACATTTCTGTACAGTTAGGCTATATTTTGTAGGCACATTGCCAAAATTGATTATATTTTGGCGTTTTCAGCCACAGCAAGCTTTTGTCTAATTTAAGATAAAAGAACTGAAAATACTCATTGATGGCAGTTTACTCTAGCCTCTATAGCTTTGTTTTAGTTAAAATGTGTGTCTCTTGCCACAAAATATCAATGGGTCATAGAAACAATGGATCTAAAAAATTTGTCTTTCAAGTCATAAATAAAAAGCTTGTGTTGTTTAACGAGTTATTTCTATTACGCTTATGCTTTAGTGATGTAGTTGTGCACTACAAACAATAACAATAATTCTTGATAAGTAGAGAACCAAATTTTCTTTGTTTTATGAGAAATACATAAGAGAAATTCCTCAAAAAGGCTCCCTTTTATCTTTGTTCCTTTATTAATTAGTTTGCCAAGAATAAACCTACAAATATAGGTCTTAATTTACTTTTCCTTAACTAATAAGATAACATTGCTGTTAGTGGAATTACCGTTGGAAAAATTATCATAGAATACTAAATTATGTACGTTTTAATAATAACGATTTCTGTTACAGGACGAGAGAGGTAACTTTGTATATAGGTACTTATTTGTTGAGCTAGATGATTTTGGCAGACATGCAATAATATTAGAAGACAATCGGGAGACCAAGTCAAACTTTTCCAAAGGAGATCTGGATTTAACGCAACCGTTTAATTTATCCTGATTACCTAGTTATACATATAATATCTAGACTGAGAATTTCTATAGAATGTGCCAATTTTAACTGTAAATAAAAAGTACCTTCAAAATAACATGTAACAGTTTTATTACCATTTTTGTAAACGTACTAAATTTCTAACAGTTCTTTATTTACTATTTACGTGCATTTTGCTACATATATATTGTTAAATTATATTTTCCTTCTTTTTTATTAATCATAGTAGTATTAATGTAACCTTAATGTTTACCAAATGCATGGTCGATGCACGAGCTGTGGTCGGTCACATGCTTAGGTAGGTTATTACACCTTACGAGTTCAGTCTCAGTTAGTACATTTAAGTATCGTTCAACATGTCTGTTGCTGTTTAGAAGATTTAAGTTAATGTTACCCAAGAAAATGTAAGTAATTTTTGGAAATATTATTATAATAGTGTTCCAAAGCGTCAATAACATCACCAATGTCACTATTGTAAGTTCTGGATAGAGCTAATAAACTGAAACTTTTGCTATTTAACACAAAGTGAAGGGCTAAACCATAAACATCCAATAGCACTTATTTACATAAACTACCATTCCGTCATTATGATTTCTTTTATTTATAGTCCTTACCATATTGTAACCTTCGATATCCACACCAGTTATTTCATCGCACATCAAACATTCAGTTAGAATAATAAAATAAAATTTATGCTTAAAAGAGCCCATATAAATAATCAACTATTCAAATTCTTCGATAAACTTTTAATATTAGAATGTAATATATTTAATGTAAGATACTCGTCTGAATGGACAAATCTACTGTAATCGTAACAATTGCTCAGCTCGACAGATCCAACATTAAAGCCTTATCCACGTTGTCAAAAAGCAAGAAAAACTTTAATAAACGAAAACCACAATCAAAAATGCTCTATTTTCCACCTGGCCTGCGATCATTACGTTAGTGCATAACAGCGATTCTTACTCATGGACAAATTAACTAATTAAAGCTTTTATTAGCGAATTTCCATAGGAAAGATGAGATAGTGCACTGACTGTTATGGTGAGACCTATTAATTTTAGGGAGTGGTCAATAAGCACCGAAGATTATGGTCCAAAGAACACGTTTTGGGGTGACACGAAAAATGTATGTATATATGTGTTCGCACTCTAACAGCAGTTCAATTTGGTCCAAATATGGTAGACACGTCGAGGTGCAAACTTGTAAATTGCAGACCATTATCCGAAGGCGGAAGATAGAGGTGCAAACTCACAAAACGGAAATAAGTAGCATGTCGGCTGCATTTAGAGGCTGAGGTTCAAACAAATTGTACTAATATATTTCGTTCATGCAGGCAGCTATTCAGCACTTTTGTGATTAGACCAATTTCCCTAACACACTTGAAACCCTAAAACATATAGCTTAAATTTTTTAAATTTGCTCAATTGACGTTCAGCTGCGTGATCAAATTATTTACAAATTATTGCCAATACTCAATAATATTTAAATAAAGTAATGTATTGGACACAGTAAATATAAGTCTTAACAAACATTTTAATTGTTAACTTAGCACGTCAACGAGATCTAATAGTACTATATCTAGGCGTTACATTTATAAAAATACACTTTCGCAAATACATATACAGTACTTAGATACGTACATGGACCCTCACAAATACATACATTGGCAAACATACTTCCTTATGTAGGCCTACATATATACTTACGAGCACTTACATAACTAAATCTCATTATATATATTAAATACTCATTGTCATTATATTGTATAAATATACACTCACATGCACACTCATATAAACAAATTCATATTAACCTGAACTTAACTCTCACTTGTACATAGGAATAATAAATTGAACTGAATTAAATCGAGTCGCTGTACAAAATTTGACCTATCAGTGAATTCTAGTAAAAAATATAACAACTATTTTGGTGTAGTAAAATTTAAATTTTACAGATAGCTCATTATGGGATGGTGCGAAACGTTTGCTACTAATGCCAACATAATCCAAACATTTGGTAGCAAAATATTGTAAAAACATCTTCAAAAATAGTTATCAACTATTCCTCAATGAGGCGGCATACTTTTTTTAGGAAACAATAATTTTGTTCCGCCTCACTATTAAAAATCGCTCTAAAACTGAATAATAAATCTGCACCAAATCCGCCGATAATTTCGTGTCTGTGAACAAATCTTTGAATCTGTAAGGTGCTGCCATACCGTTAAAATTCAAAACTATTTATAGTCTTATAGTCATTTTACAATATTCTGGATGATTCTGATATCGACATTCAAATTTAATTATTTAGTATTCTTAATCCTTAAGGTGCCGCTATCTGGTTTGTTAAAATTCAAAACGATTTATCATTATTTTACAATAGTCCGGAAGTTTGTACATTATCTAGCTACATTAAAAATTATTATTTTTTTCCAGTGTTCTATAGTTCATCATGGCACACAAAATATTGATTTATTGTCTGGTACTGCCCCCTGTGTTATAGAAAAACTTAATTGATATCTGCAAAGCTTCAAATTAAAGACATTATGAAAATTTATTATAACACATTACTATAAGTTATGCAATTATTACCGTAGGTTGCAGTTTTCTAAATTGCACATCTTCTATCCCAACTTTTAAAACTTATTTTTTAATCGTTTACTTACTACTTCCATGAATTATTAATTTCTTAACATGTCAAAAATGGTAAAGAATCTGATTTTCCAGCTTGAGAAATGGAAATTTAGCAAACAAATATTTAAACACACATTTAAGTTAAAAAAAACAACCTTGATTGCAGTAAATGAGTATTTTTGATGAAGGAACAATAGTTCCTTCCCTTTCACCACCTAACGAAATATTGAGAATCGTTTTTATTAGAAAATTTAGTCCAGGGTATGCACCAGATAATCAACATTCAATTTCTTGACTTTTAAGAACATTCTTTTCAGGGCCAAATTTACACTTTGTTATGGCCTAGGCCAAAGTTTTTGGAAGTGTCTTCTTCTCAATATCTTCTATTGACCTTAACTCCCTCTCCAGTTACTTTCGAATACTCAAATCCGATTCAATAAATAAAAACTGAAAAAGAACTTATTGTTTAAATTTCAAATTTCCACTTTTCATTCGGCCAGCGAGTCATCTGGGGACTTTTGAAATTCCATTATCACTGTTCCTTGCCTATTTTGATCACAATGAAATTTCAATCAGCATAGGCTTTAAACACTATAGAATCAAATGACTTATAGTTGAAATTCTTGACCATTTCCAGGAAGTTTCCTGACTCACATATTTTCCATCTATTTGAGCCAAAACAGTTTCAAGTAGATGTGATACTTCTTTACAACAGGCTTTATCCGTCAATGTAACAATAATTTTCAAGCAACTAGTTCCAAATCACATTACTATCATATACAACAACATGGGCGCCCATACGATATTTTCTAGTTGGGGGGGGGGGGGGGCTTAACATGTTCACTGCTAAGGACGCACAAGTGAGTTTGTCACTGGACACTATGAGAAGCGGCCGACGCACAGTGCTTCGCACGCCAACCCTCGTATTGGGAATACATGAACTCTTGTAAAAAATAAAATAAGTATATGTAAAATCAAACGCCACATAACATTTACAACATATTTTAGTGCTAATCTCTTTAAATACAAATACCTGACTATAATTAATAATACATACATATTTTCCTTTCCCTGGGAGCTAGGGGGGGGTGTGGCCCCCCTCTGCCCATTGGTATGGGCGCTAATGTACAACAATTAGAATTTAACAATTTTTATTGAAACAAAATTGAAGGATTTTGAAATGACTTGAAAAACCAAGTTTAGTAAACCATTGTTTATATTGGAACTATTGATTACACAAACATTATTTTAAGAGTAGATCTATGTTTGAATAGAAATGTTGTTCATTTAAAGTTTAAACAAATGATTGTCATGTCATGTTAGTGGATGAAATAATATAATCATAGAGTGTCTATAAGGTAATTAAATTACTAATATTATATTTACAAAAAATACCATTTATTTTTTATTTGTGCTATGCAAACAAATTAAACTGCATTGTTTAATGGAGTGATTGATGAGTGGAATAAGTGTAAATGAATTGTTTAAGCTTTTTCTACTCCAAGGTTTTAACAGTCCTACTTAAACCAATCAAATTTGATTACTAATCATGGAGACTAGCATTCAAAATTAGGCCAGCTATCGTGGAAAAAAAACCATATAGCTCTAGGCGTAGGATAAAATTAGCTAGCCATACTAAAAGTCATTCACACAACACATAACCAGTAACACATACCGTGGGAAATTTGATGATGAAATTGTAGGACCAATTTTAATACATTCCTTATGCCCTCCTCAATCTTGCTTTACCAGGTGTTTTGCTTGAATTTGTTTCAGACGGCCTATATGGCTCCATATATACTAAGATGGCGGCCACCCCAAATATCATCGAAAGTTCTCGGTTATAACTGTTGATACGGCCATCCTATCAATATTTTTACTGAACCCTTTTTATCAAAAAGTCCATAAGAATTTATCATTATCTTTGACTGTGTAGGTGTTTTGTATAAAACCATTTTTCATTTGGTGATCACTCGTAGCATTACAATTTTTTTCAAATAAATCGGATTAATAATTGTAAACAGAGCAGTTTAAAACTTCCAATAGTTTAAAGTTAACTTTGGAACCAATGTCTACTCAACAATTTCGTCTCAAAGTATCTCTGCCTCAAACTGCAAAAAGGGCAAGGCTGCAGACTAATTACGAGCTGTGTATCTTATGCTGAGATAAGAAGAAATCACAATTGATTAAACCTATTAACTAACTAAAGTGTTAGAGTGTGTTAACTAGAAAAAGAGCAGATTGGAATGATAGTGAATACTTGTTATTAATAATCAATTAAGAAATGTGACTGTTGAAGAGTTGAAAACGCATCATGGCATAGAGATTGCTACAAAAAGTGTACTCATGAAATAAAAATAGAGCAAATGGAAAGATTATTTTAACAGTAAAAGCATAAGCCTTCTTGTTCTAGTTCTGCTGCTGAAGATAGTAATGTAGGCTACGCAACAAGATCAAAAATCCCTGCGGGCAACAAAAATAAATGTTGTTTTCTGGAAGCCTGGAAGAAGAAATCTATTAATTGCCGTGAAAACAAACTGTCGATCTAAAAATAAAATAAGCAACTGAAACAGGCCCTGATTACCCATAAGGCCAACCTAGGCCACGGCCTTATGAAAAATTATGTACTTCTAGTCGAGCATGAGTAGCGAGTGTCCGGGTTGCACTGGCCTTGAAAGAGATAGGGGGTTGTTGAGGAGAGTCTGGCGAGGCCTGGTCCAAAGCCAGAAAGAAGAAATTTTTAAACTATGTACATATTTTGATATTCCTAGACAGTATTGTTTATTTAATAGTGTGTTTTATTTTTCAACATGCTTTCTTTTTAGTCAATAGTCCATATCTGCTTACTACAAATAACAAGTGTTCACATTTAATAGCTGTTATTGCGTGATTGATATAAATTGTTTTCTTGGAAAATAGTTAAAAATGTATTCAAAACGGCTAAAAATAAAACTGTTAATAGTTCAAATAGCCCCTAGAGAATCTCTAAACATGAGTTTTAGTTAAAAAATATGCAAAAAAATCCAGACCCCCGGAAGTAGGCGCAATTTAGAACTTTGGCCAGAGCGTAAATAGCTGCTAATCCTGAATTGAAATGTCATAAAATTAAGCCCTAAACGATCGATTTAGTGATGGTACAGATCCAGGAGATCCTCATACAACCTTGCTGGGTAAGATTTGCATTTAATGTGTTGCGAAACAAATCTGCCAATGCCGCAGATAGAGATGCCCAATGCATTTCGGATGAAGCAACAGATGTAGAATTTGAATGCTCATTAATTGACTTTCTTACTATGGGAGATGTTACAACGATATCTGATCTTGAAAGAAATTATAAATTAATTGCAAATAAAAATGGTCAAAAAATAAAAACGTGAAAAGAAATTAATCGTTTGATAGAGGAAGAATGTTATAAGACAATGTATCTTTAGTACTCCAAAAATAGTCTACAACTGTAGATATTACCATTGCTAATGTGCACAATGATTTTACAGATATTGGAAAAAACATGAGAACTCTCATTGAAGCCGCAAGTATTATACAAAAGCACTGCTTATCCCATCAGAAATGAAAATTTACAGGTTCTCTTGAAACACTAAAAGTAGATGGTATAGTTCCAACCGAAGTTAGTCTCTTTTTTAAGTGTTGCTGCCACGGAAAGGACGATATGAACTATATTTGTAAAAAACAATAAACTACGAATGAAGACTGAAAGATTGTCTCAAATATTTATGTGTGTGATGCTATCACCATATCAAGCGTCTAATGAAATTGCCCTTTTCCACACCCGTGATATGCCTTTGCAAGTTGCTGTTGTCCTTACTATGCATTCTGCAACTCTGATTTATTATTTAATTCTACACAAAATAGGAGTTTCTATTGATTATGCTAAAGTGCTTCGCTTAGAAACCCAGATAGCGAATGAGGTAATTAAACGCATGGATGAGTGAGGAGGGACCTACATTTTCCCTGAACTGACAAAAGGAAGGAATATATTTTCTTGAGGATACACCTCATGGGAAAGGGACTTAGCGTGGTACTATAATGGTCATCTACCAACAGAAAGAGAAATCAGACACTCAAATTCTAATTGCACTTAGCTCACACCAATCTCTTTGTTCTCTTAATGCGATACCACAGTCCCTGACCGACATTACATCCTGTCATATTCGAAAGTTTTTTAAGCAAAAAATCCAACAAATGGGGTAATAATAGACAGCGAAAAAAGTAAAGTGAGATACAGTAGATCCCCTCCTAACCGGTCTGGTCGGGACCGAGACCCTGGCCGGTTGATCCGAGGTTCTCGTAAAAAATAGACGTTTGTTCAAAAATAACCTACAATACATATTTCATAAATAACCAAGCAAATAAGACATTATTGCAACTCATTTTATTGTATGTACTGTACATACATAAGCAAACAAACACCAACAAATTAAACATTTTAACTTACATATACTTTGAAAACTTAATTTACATATACTAATTTATATGTACAAGAACTTTTGCTCTCACGAAATTCAGTAAAGGTTCCGACAAAGAAAGAGAAACAAAGGATGCCGCTTTGTTAATTGATTCTAAGAAAAAATACAGTTGCCGCGGAAGCAAGATTGTAAGATTCCCCTCTTGCTTCCGCGGCAACTGTATTTTTTCTTTGAATCAATTGACAAAGCGGCATCCTTTGTTTCTTTTTTACGCCCCTCCTCCCTTGTTCCCCTGCCACAACACTCCCCTGTTCCCCTGCTGCACACCTAACGTTGCGTCACCCCGCTTAATTTTCTAGGAAATGTCTGTCAAACAATCAATGTTTGAGACTTCGGCCAGTTAATATATTTGACTCTGTTGTTCCTTGTAGGCCGGTTAATCCGAGGACCGGTTGATCCGAGGCCGGTTAAGAGAGGTTCTACTGTAATTAGATCCCACCTTGAGGACCTTGTTTTAATGATGTGAAGAACGTAGGGGAATCGGCTGATGGCGACTGTTCGTAAATTGTTTGTAATGCAGATGATAGTGAAATAAATGCATGGAGACGTTATTCATATCCCAAACAGGTCAGCATATAACTTTTTAGATTACAAGAAGCCACTCAAGGAAATGCTTGTTTTTGTGTTAACTTACCTTCATTGACAGCAGCACAACTTCTTCAGTGATACAGCTTACACTTATACAGAGGCTAGAAAATATAACTAAAGTAATTTTAGGCACTGAATCACAAATGATAGTCTCCCTGGGTTAAGAAGCCTGTATTAAAAGCGGTTCTTGATGGAACGGCAGAGCTGCAATCGTTGACAAAATTGGAGCAGGTTGAAACATGCAATGATCTAGGTTTGAAGTTTAACAATAAAATCAAGGTTAAAATATGATGAAACTCATTTGGTGTTTGACAAATATATTGAAAATTCTCTTAAATCTGCGATGCGACAAAAAAGGACATCTATAGTAACACCCATTGAGTACAAAGTAACCAACTCCACAAACATTGTAAAGGTACAGATCATATCCTTCTTTTCTCACATAAAAACGAAATATAATCTTACAGCATAACTTGCAGAAAAAGCTCTGTTGTACGCACGCAATATTGAGAGAAGCCCTATCATGAGATGGAGGACTAAAGCCAAATCGTCCTTCGGAAGTGATCGATCCAGAAAAGGAGCTACTGTGATTCATATATATTCGCGTGTTACAGACGTATTTCAACTAGCGTTATGGCGATCAAAATCTTGTACATGTCCAAGCCCGTTTGTTACTGGTGTAGGAAGTAATCGATGGATACTTCATGTTGGCAGAATTTGCACCTCATTAGGACGAAAAAGGATAAAATGATTACTAGGTGTGCATGCTCTATCAGGATGTGATATCACAGGTTCACTTGTAAAGAAGGGAAATCCATATTTTTGGAAGGTTAACAAGTCTGCAGATAATTACATTTTTCATGCTCTTGGTAAACTTGGATCCATTGAAGAATTCGGGGATGAATCTGAAACTATCATTGAACAATTTATTTGTAAAGTTATATCTACCAGAAATAAATATTTCAGACATTGGGAGCTTTGTTGGTGGATGTTCTGCAAGCACAAGATGTAAAATTAAATCTGTCGCCTACAAAAAGTATCACTATTTCCTTTTATTAGAAGAGCACATTGTAACGTTATGGAATGGTGTCTTGCTGACCAGCAGCACCCTAATCTACAAACACCTTCTGTTTACGGATGGGAAAAGCAACATAATTACTATGTTCTTCTTTTATGTACTCTTAATTATGCTGAAATATTGGCGAACATTTTGACATCAATGACCTTTCAGATGAAAGTATTAAGTTGAAAACAGTTTACGTGCAATAGAACATTATAGTTAATTCAATAAAAATATTAAAACAAAATATAATTTCTTAACTAGTTGTTACTTTCAACCTCCTAAAAATCCACAAATTCTTTAAAACCAAACATTAAAAATTGGGTAATACTCTTTATCTACGACCATTGCAATAAACACCAATAACGCTATTACAAGTAACATCAGAAAGAGGTAGGCTACATTACAAACCAAAAGCCAACCCGATTAGGTAATGATATCATTACCTAACAGGAGTCACTTTACATAATAGGCTCCAGACCAATGAGAGCTCGTCATTTGACGGAAGTAGAGTTGTAATAAAAATAACGCTATTCGTACATCAGCTGATTGTACCCATACGTTCCGGATGTTAGTGTGTTATTGTAACTAACCTCAAACGTGAATTGACGCATTCCGCAAACATGAGTGATAGTGATGAATTTTGTTTAACTCCAGAGGAAATTAATACAAAAGCAAATTCGGCTCTGAACAATTTGTTGCCAGAAAAATCTAAATTTCGTTATGAAAAGGTTTATAACCAGTTTATGGAGTGGAAAACTAGAAATGGTGTTAGTTCGTTTTCCGAGAATGTTTTCATTGCGTATTTTGAGGAATTGGCCCAAGATAAGAAACCTAGTTCGCTTTGGTCTATTTATTCAATGATTAAATCTACAATCAACATCAAACATCAAATAGCCTGTATATTTTTGGTCGTAGATAAAGTAGTGTACGCAACGATTGTATTCAACCTTTAAGCCACTCGTGAGATATTTAGAACACTCGCTTCGCTCGTGTTCCAACTTACATCTCACTCGTGGCTTAAAGGCCTTCATAATACAATCGTTGCGTAAACTACTATTTTAACTGGTTAACTGATAACTGGTAACTGATAACCTGTAGGTTTACCATAAAAACTGTTATAATTTTTTTTGTTTACAATTTTGTTTAAAACAAAAAAGATTCAGATTTAAATATTAATAGGAAGGCCCTACCAACAGATATAATCGAGAACTTCCGATGATTTTTGGGGTGGCCGCCATCTTGGATATATGATGTCATACAGGCCGTCTGCCACAATTTAAAGCAAAGTACCTGATAAGGTATGATTATGGAGGGTATAAGGAATTTATTAAACTTGCTCCCACAATTTCATCATGAAATTTCCCACGGAGTGTATAATTTATTAAGTATGCCCCACGACTAACAGCTTGGTGGCAAATTATTTATTACTAACACTAGTTATGATATTTTTTTTTAATAATGAGAAAGCCTAAATGTCTGTTATGCTTACTTTAGATTTAGTATGTGAAGTTGCATTAATATTTATCTTCTTTATGGAATATCACATAAAATATATCAGCATGGCCCACTCAATGGGAGTCCAAATGCACCAGAAGATGCCGGGCACATGCCCGAAGTGCCCCGGTGCTCGTGCGTGCCTGTTTTTTAGTCTCCCGAACCATTTATTTTAGAAACCTTATGTTTCTTTTCTCGAAAATTAATACTTAGACTTCAAAGAATATTTGTTAACTGTAAAAATTAATATTTAACACATGACAAAACCAACCAACTCCAACCATGTACTGGATTTTGTCATGGCTATTTGAAGACTACGTTTGCCAGTTCTGAAGTGATAATTATGTGATCTGTTTTTACCAATTTTGTCTTTCAATGAGTTGAATAGCAATAAACTGAACATAAAGAGCAAATCTCTTGTCCGAGTATCCTGAAAACTTAAGTGATGGTTTAATTGAAGAAATAATGCATATGAAGAGTGTTCATGTTTGACTCAGAAAAGAATCCACCTAAACTTTTGAACTCTATCTATGAGAAAAGGCTTGAATCTGTTTTTTGTAAATTTGTGAACAGGAATCAATATTTTTTGCACAATCCCAGTAAACATCTCGCGTTATATCTAGTAGTTTGACCTACGTCACAGGAGAGCATAACAGACATTTGCATAATAAGTGAGCCTAATTGCTTGTGCCTGACAGCGCCAGGCGAATCCGACCTATTGGTTGAGTACTAGGCAATTTTAGTAATTCTGTTAATAGTATTTTATAAATATAAGTTGATAATTACAAAAGTATTAGAACTATCAGAACATCGTACTAGAATATTTGTATGATACTATTACTTATAATAACTAGGAGCTCTGCCCCTGGACGATTCGCGTCCCAACCCCACCTCGGCCTGCGGCCTCAGATGGCTGCTTCGCTTCGCTCGCAGTTGGAAAACTCTTTAAAGGCTCTGGCTAATCTTTGGCTCGTTTGTACCTGGGTGACAAACACCCAGTATTTTTAACATCTGGATTGTATCTATAATGTATCTATTCGGATAGTTCGTGACTTTGAAGGAGGTATAAAAAGAAGCTGTACCTATTCGCCTTCTAAGTGACTTGAAAGATGGTATAAAAAGAAGTTCAGATTTTTAATTTGATGCACTTTTTTCAGACTTTATGCTCGTTTTTGAAGGCATAAGACCTAGCATATTCAATTCCTGATGTCAAATAACCCCTGTATGCAAATTTTCATCAAAATCATTAGAGCCGTTTTCGAGATCCGCGACAGATATAAAGATAGATACAAAAATTGCTCATTTAAAGTAATAGGATAAACAAGTATAAAAGCCCAATGCACGGCGATGGCAAGAATAATGTTTGTAAGTTACAGTTTAGTACATCATGGTGACACCCCCTTATCTGACGCAGACATGTGCATTAGTAGACTTTTTGAAATTGTAACGGTAATCAAACTTCTAGATATAAAGCGTGATGTAAACCGACTCAATGGCTATTTTAGCCATTTTCAAATGAATTGGCATAAACTGTTGACTTTTCTGGAGTTATTGACCAGTTCAATCAGAAAAAACCCAGAAAATTGTACAGTTTAGTGTAGGGCCTAAATTGTATATACAATTTTATGTGAAAGACTATGTCAGTTTAAATTAAATTTGATTAAAAAACTATTCGTAGTTTAGGTTAGTTTTTATTTTTAGTACACTATGTTATTTCATTAAATTCACAAGCATAACGCCACAGCAATTGGCGAAATAACAAAAAATTAAACTCATTCTTGGTGGAGGGTGATCAACATGTACTTATTCCATAATAAGGGGCAGGTTCAGATATTGGGTCCCGGGCACGAAAATTCATGTGGGGGCCATGTATAGCAGGCACCGAAAAGGCAATTTGCCTAGGTGAAAATTTTGTCTTAGATTGTCTAAGTAACACAATAAACATTTAAAAAAGTATGTTTTTGAAAATGCTTTTATTAAAAACAATTAACAAAGTTACACCTTACATCCTATTCAGATTATTTCAATAAAGTAAAAAATCATAGTTACAATTTATCAAGAGGTAATAATATATGTCATAAAGCTATACTGAATACATTATTACTTATTACAATATACAAAAATATATTAAATCTATGATTATATCAATAATCAGTAGTTGTACGCACATATACTTTTCCTGAAGGCATGGACACACGTTCAACTCCTTTGGGAAATAGTTTTGGAATATCTTCTTCAGGAACTGTTGGTATTATCATGACTTTAGTTCCAGGCTGGAATCATTGGTAAAATATGTATAGGTACTGGTTCTTTTATGTGAAAAGTTATAAAAATATGAAACTCATATTTCAATTTATTTTAACAGGAAAAATATAAGTTGTAACTTTTTATATGAAACTCATATTTCAATTTACCTTAACAGGAAAAATATAAGCTTAATATAAAAATATAAGTTGTAACTTAATAGAAGAATATAATTTCAATCAGACTAATAGGAAATTTATAATTCTTTTTAGAAAAACTAAACATTTTAAGGCACAGTGTCGGTAAAGGATAAATATTATAAAACATAAAAATGTATACTTTTGTATACTGGTACCCATAAACTACACATAAAAAAACCAAGCAAAATTAATAGAGCCTTTTAAGTGAACACAAAAGCTAAAAAAGCAATGAGAGGAACTACAAAAATTATCAATATTCATGAATCACATGCAGTATTATAAAACTGTAACTAGAGCATTTTTTAGTAGATTTAAAAATTTGAAACTACGGCATAATTTCAGTGGGATAATTTTCCCTTGTAAACAACCTGTTTAATGATATGATTTGATTCTTTGTTATCAGGAGAAACTTGTTGCAGTTTATAGATCTTGTCAGTACAAATATCAACTGTACACAACAACAGTAACCAAGGCGATATTTATACTATAAAACAATGGGCCTGGACAGCAGCTAGAAAAAACTTCCTTAATGAATAAAATGGATTATTTGATCATTGATTGTCATACATAATTTTTTAAATTTCTTAGCACAAAGAATAAGCTCCTGTATGGAGCAGATTGAACATGTCTTTATTTTACTCAGTCTAGCAAGAGGCTTATTTATGTGCATGTCTTTTCTGGTATGCATATCACGGTTAGTCATTAAACTGTTTACATTTTGTGTACATCAGACATTCAAAAATATATTGATTAATCACCGTTGGTATTTTTCCTGTTTAAATAATGTACTACAATGCTTGTCACTGGATTTAATAGTGATCAATTTGAAAGCTTTCTTCTGCAGGAGCAATACTCTGTTAATTTTGACTAAATTACCCCAAACTAAGAGGCCATACAATACCATGAAAATGTGTAATGCAGATATTTCTCAGATAGCATTTGGGTAAACAATTTCTGAAATATCTTATCAGGCACAGAACTCTAGACGATCTTTTACAAACCGATTTAATGAGCTGAATCCAAGTCAATCTTGCATCTAGATGCATGCCAAGCAGTTTGACAGGTTTATTATTATTCCCGTACATAGCCCTGTATAGTAGAAACAAAAATGCATACCGGTACTTAAAACTTTCAATCTGTCTTTATTTTTTAGATGTATAACCATCAGCTTTGGGGAGTAGATGTTTTAATGTGCATTGTACATCTTAAATACATGTATTATTTAGCTTTCAAGATAAACTTTGTTGGGCAAGAAAATTTACCAATGGAAAATTAAGTTATAACAATAAACATCTTTCCTCTCCTGAAAATTAAAAACAAATGTAAACTTTCTGAAACTGCATTTTGTACCTGTTTTAGGATAAAAGTCTTTCATTAAAGTTGCACTGAATTACAGTTAATCATAAATATAAAAAATTGTACCTGACATTCCATTTCTGAGTTATTATTATTTAGCCGTTAATAATTATTGCTTATTTTATGAATGTAATTTTGAGGAAACATGTGACAATATAAACCAATAAAACCCTTTAAAAATACTTTAAAATAAAAAAAACATGGCAGTCGTGGGTCTGCCGTTGGAAGTGAAAACTTTTTATGTTTAAAAATGTTGGACGTTATTGTAATTGTTTTTTTATATTTATCAACGTTTTTTTTATTTTTTTAAATTCGAAAATAATAAATATTTATGCAATATAAAGTCAAAAAATAATTTGAAATTAACATGGAAAATGTTGTGTATATGAAAATTATTATTAACAAACTTAATAATATTTTTATTTCCATTATTATACATACAAATTATTATTATTATTATTATACAAGTGATATACACAAACTAAAACATCTACAAGAAGCCTATGTTACTAAATAAACGTAATATAATTATGTATTTTCAATGTTAACAATATGTGAGTTCTCATCTTCATCAGTAATTTAAATTACTCTTGCATTGCTATCATTATCTTTATCTGTACATTCTAAAACTGATACTATAGGCTTATGATAACTAAAGTAAGAAACAAATAATTTTGATTGAAATCCATCCAAATGTC
The DNA here is from genome assembly GCA_018207615.1 of Philaenus spumarius. Classification (NCBI taxonomy): domain Eukaryota; kingdom Metazoa; phylum Arthropoda; class Insecta; order Hemiptera; family Aphrophoridae; genus Philaenus; species Philaenus spumarius. Next base: position 190,508 of record JAGFPH010002033.1, read on the forward strand.
TTGTAAAAACAGCATCTATTGTAGTTTTGCATCTTGTGGTGCTTTTAAGTAGATCATTTGACGTGGTTAATCCAAACTCTTGATTTAAAACCTCAATTAATGGTATATCTAATATTTTAAATGTTGACTATGATTTGAATTTTTTTTAAAAAGAAATATCATAAAAATTTTCCTCCCCGGCGGGGAATCGAACCCCGGTCTCCCGCGTGACAGGCGGGGATACTGACCACTATGTATGCTACCGTTGACTGTATTGGAATTGAGTTATTTAGTGCTATCTCTCTTGTGTAAAAACAGAGGCGATGACGAATAATATCTGACGATCACGCGAGATCAGAGTTTTACCCATCTGAAAAGTGCCTAAGCGCCATAAGAAGTTTTCACTTAAAAAAAAAAAAAAAAAAAAACTTAACGACACCAATGGTTATTGAGTCCAACATAATTATGAAGTATGTTAACACTTATTTTATAAGCTTACTACTTACAGTAAATTTGTTTGATTTCAGTGTATTAACAACTTTTCTCTGCAAAACTGAAGATGGCAGTAAACATTTATAACTTAATAAAAATCTATAAGCTACTGCCAAACTGTGATATCTGATGATAAAGGGTCGATATTTAAGAAAAAATTGAATAAAACAAGGGATTTTAGAAAATTTAAATTTTTTACAAAATTGTTAATATCTCGAGAACGAAAGCAGATAATTAAAAACCGATTGCGGCATCGTGTTCTACGGAAAAAAATAGTTTGAAATGATGGGTCACAACCTTACCTTTACATTTAAAAAATAAAAGTTCATTCCAATATGGCGGATCCAAGATGGCGGCCAAAAATGTGAACCTCATCAAAAGAAAGTATAAACTAATCAATGATGTTCGGCGGTGGTTGGGAGTCGATATCTTAAGAAATGCGGAAAAAATTAGGGGGGGCGACATTTAAAACTCACCCTGTATATTAAAATTTTAATGAGCTTGTTCTGGGAGCCATGATCGGTGGTGACTGACCACTCCCGACTTTAGGTCTCTCCATAAGAGTCACTGCAATAACTCACCTTTTCTATGAAATTCGTAAAAGAAGAACAGAAGTGTAGAATATAGAGGGATTTTCGAATTCGTTTGACTTTCAAAACCTTTCAATAATACGTACTGTAGTTATACAATACAACACAAAATACTGTAGTATTAAGATGTTCATAGCTTAAAAAATGTTATCAGAAACAGTCTTCCCCATTTAGTTCTGTTAACGGGGGTCCTGTATTTTGTTTAATGTTAGTTTTAAACTTAAGTACCGTACGTTTGGTACAAGAAATCTTTTGCATTGTTCGTTCAATTTACTGTATCTATTAATTTTTATAGAAAACTCCAACATCGATTATAGTTTAAAAGTCTAGGTAAATTTTAAATATAGGCTTATTTCTAATAAGAGAAACCCGTTTTTTACAGTTATTAAAAATAAAACTCGAAAAAGTGTTACTTTTTTAATCTTGTTTTTAGTTTAAAAATGTAAAAAAAAACTGTTTTTATATAAAAATAACTAATTTTTTTATTAAAATTTTTTTTTAAACACTCAATTACAATATATAATGTGCCAAATATGCGAAGTCAGTCTATTTTAATTAGAACAAGGGTTGCACATTTGCGGCATCAGTCTGTAGATAGAAAGTCTCATATATGCGACGCTAGTCAATGCGTACTAAAAAATTTTACAATGGTGGTAGCGAACGTGTTAAAACAATTTCCAGATGCATTCAGATGACATAGCTAAGATAATTCAGAATGTAGTCAGAATTAAATCCAGGACTCATAGACATCGAAAAAGAGCGAAACCCCGATTGTGTGAATTTAAGGTTTTCCCCAATTTTGCTTTATGAGTTGAGAAAATTTCAAAATCAGCTCAATTTAGAAAAATTTGTGCTTTTTGAACTCATGGATTGATGCTCTACAACTTTTAGGGACTGGGTACTTATAAAATTTTATGTTGGAAAGTTACAGGACATTGAAAATGGGTAAAACACAGTTTTTGGCAAAGTTGGAAAAATTTGCTGTTTTTTGGATCCACATAAAAATCGAACTACTTTACCAATTTTGAACTTTGTTTTTTTAATCAACGCGAAATTTTGTCATCTTTAATTTACTACCGAACTATTTTTTACATAATATGCACAGTTTTTTAGTTATAAGCGAAAAACTGGAAAAAGTTCGAAAATTTCGAGGTTTTTTGCCCCAGAAAAGTTGTACCCCCCCTTTCGAGGTCGCAAAATTAGATTTGGCATACCCACACCATACGAAATGATCCTAGAAAAAAAATCTGGAAATTGGTTGACCGTGCAGGCCAACCCTAGAACTTCCCGCTTAGTTTGAATTTTAAACGCTTAAAAATGAGTTTATTTGTTAAAATACCAAAAAAATAAAATTTGTGAATTTTTAAACAACGATAACTTTTGAATGCGTCGTTC
>JAGFPH010002033.1:200577-213683 GCA_018207615.1 Philaenus spumarius
TTCTGTTGAGTTAATAAATTTATGCTTATTTCTTGTGACCTAATTTCTTCTAATATTAATTTATTGTTTACAATTTAGGAGTTTAATACTGATCTGAATTGAGTAGGGTCAGAATATTAGACGTTCTAATAACAAAAAAAGGAAATTACATAATAAATTATAGTTTACATAGTATATTTATTATAGTACAAAATGTTGATTGAACTCAAAAACTCCATAGGCTACTATGCAAAATCCAGGTATGAATTCTGCACTAATAGTTCACACAATTTCTTTTATCACATTTCAAATTAATAACTTCACCTATAATCATATATAAGGTTTGTGTAATCTATTATTAATTAATATAAAATAAACAAACCTGACATGTCGTCTCCTGCCTCTTCTAGTTTCTTCGCCATAACCACTTATAGGTATCCCAATAGCATCTTGTATTTTGGTATCAGAACAAACTCGTTCTAAGGCTTCTGAATAGATACTATTTGGACTAGTACTTGAAAATAATTCACGGAAAATAGCAAAAAACATAATCCCAGTAACCCCGACGCCAATAAGAATCACACCTAGGTAAGATGCAGTTTTTGTGTTTTCCTTTACAGTAGTTTTAAATGAAGTCTGTATCTCTCCATCCGATTTCGATTCTGTTAATGATTTAACTTCGTTTTTCTTTTGTTCGGCCTCTGATGACATAAATCTTGCTTTAACATTTGACGGTGAAGTATTTTCTCTAATGGAAAAAGAGCATTTTATTGTATGTATTCTTCGTAAACGGATGGATTCCTCAAATAAAACTGATTTTCTAATCAAAGGAATAAAGAGTTTTATCATATGTGACATTTTCCTGAAAAAGAAAAAGGACAATGTACTTATATATTATTAGTTTAATAATATCTTTTTCTATAAATATATGGGTAATTCTCCAAAAAAGGGATATTTCAGTTCTAAAACTTTCAATTATTTTATTTCACATGTTTTGTTCTGCTGTAAGTTTCTGAAAGCTAACTTGTTTTTTACACTCTCAAAATGGAGCGACCACGGAGTTGACTAAAACATTCCACAAAAACCACAAAGTGTTCACTATTTATTCTGGAAGCTATGTTTGCAGTAAGAATCGTTGTTTTACCCGTGGAGTTGATGCTAAATGCAGTAACTCTACTTAGATAAATAAAAATATGTTGGTCATTAAATTTAGTGTAATTTATATTAAATTACTTCTGTATATTTTCTTAATTTTATAAAACAGTTTGAAATAATGTCACAAACAATTATACAAATCTAACTTACTACATCTTTCCATTACAAATCATTTGGTAACATGCCACGGAGTTGACTTTAGGGGTATTTTGAAGTTAAAAAAATAAATTTGAATTTTATTAATTATTAAATTAGATGAATCTTGTAAGACATAGGCTATTTAATGCTGTTCACTCCCATTTATTTTTTCTTGTGGCATTCGTACAGGCCCGGACTGCCTCACCGGGACACCGGGACGTGTCCCGGTGCGCCCTCCTCGCGGTAGGGCGCCAAAGGCGCCCGACCTGTTAACAAAAATATTCACACCAAATATTTTCACTGCCTTATCGGTGAGAATATTAAAATGCATAAATATAAATAGGCTAATAAATAAATGATTCATACCACCTCCTACCTATCTGCCCCTACCTACCTACCTAATTATTCAGTAACTATTCGCAATAGTTAGGTGAGTAGGAAGTAGCAGGGGCTTAAAACTTACATTACCTTAGTAAGGTAAAAAAGTACATTATTAAGGAATTTCAGATTGCCGATTGCCACTTCCGCATTCGGCAGGACCTACTCAGTAGCAACGCAAGCGTCCAACTCAGCTACTGCACAAACCAATTCTCCCTCCCCTCGACTGCATTATCGACTCGTCCTCTCCATCTCTCCCTCCTCTCTTCCGCTACACCGCCACAAAACCGAAAGCAGCCAGTGACAGGTGGAGGTGGACGCCATTGACACTACAGAAGTTCATTGCAGAAAATCCAGCATTAAAACTAGAATCGATTGGAGCAACTAGGTGGTGAAGTCGAAGTGATGCAAGAACCAAAGTGTTTGGAAGAATTGATTACTGGACAAGGACAACGAGTGATCAGGCTGGATTGGGGATAAGTCAATCTAAGCCAGTTAAACATGTCTACTTTCAATTGGCAGTGGCATTATTTAAGATATCCAATGATTCATAATTTAATTCAAAAATCAGAAACGATGCAGCAGACATTTTAAACAAATTATTGAGTTTTGAAACCATTTTAATTGCAATGACATTCCTGCAAGTATTCAAAATTACCACCCCATTATCTGACTATCTACAAACCAAAAACTTAGATTATGCCCAAGCCTGGAGACTGATCCACTCTTCTCTTTCTCAACTGACACTTTTATGAACAAAATTCAATGAAACTTTGAATGCTGCTAATAATTTTTCTTTAAAAATGAATGAAATCGTGGATGAAAGATCCAAAACAGATGGATCAATTGAAAATGTGACAATCGAAACTGAGCTGAGTGATCTGAAAATGAAATGACTCAAAAAGTTTAAGAAGCTGTCAGGAGAGTTAGCTGATGATGAACGTGTTGGATCATCCCCGGAGGAACTTTCAAAAATTCTGTATTTAATGTTGTCTTAGATAGCCTACTATTATACAAACAATGGAAACCCGGTTTGTTAATCAAAACAGCTGTACCTTGATTTAGCCTGGTTTGACCCTAACAGATTTGCCATTAAAGAACCGCTACCTCCTAATGCACTTTTGACAAAGTTTGTGAAGTCATACCATAGACAAAGAAAAACTAAGAGAGGAATTAGCATCGTTTATTGAAGTATGGCCGCAAATTTCAAAACTCTCTATTTTCAACGAATATTTAAAAATGAGGGGAAGAGAGTCAGAAGAGGAATCAGATAATGAACTAGATCACAAAGACTTTGAAGGTGGCAACCAAGATAAATTTGATCTCGAGTCGGTAAAGTGTACTGAAGCAAAGACATGTAACACTTGTATAAAGTGTGCATTTAAAGTGCTTGTTGACTATAATATGTATTGCCTGCAATACAAAGAACTTTATAAAGTTTACAAATATTTGCTTAGGCCTACAATTCCATTAACCCAAGTTAGCTGTGAAAGAATGTTTTCCAAATTGAAACTTATTAAAACTCGTCTGAGGTCCACAATGACAAATCAAAATCTTGAATCTTTAATAACCATGCAAAGTGAAAAGGATATTATGAATAAAATTGAGAGTGAAACCATAATAAACAAATTGTGTGACTCAAGCACAGAAATGAGGCGTTTACTAACTGTTAGTAACTAACATTTTAGGATCATTTACGTATGTTTAATGTTTGTCTCTATCACTTACCTCAACTCTAGTAAACAATGTATTGTACGGTGAACCATAACCGTCATTAGGCCTACGGTTATAAGTAAATAAAACCAAACCTAAACTCTTTTTTGTGAGATATAAGAATTGTCACAAATATATACTACCGTATTTATTTATATAGGATATTATATAGACTAACTTAAACTCTCCTTTTCATGTCAAGTTTTTAAGATGCTTGGACTAGAATTACTTTCCGTCTTGAATATAGAGTTAACTCCTTCCGATATTAGTTCGTAAGGATAAATACAGGTCATCTGCAGATGCCATTTGAACATATATTGGTATAAGTCTAGGCCTACTAAATGTTTACCCAACTTATTTGTAGTCTACCGTATGGAAACAGAATCACGCAAAGAAATTGATCATATTATAATAAGAATATATTTAATTCCCTTCAATCTACTCACAATCCCAAACAGCATCAATATGCATAGGTTGGTACCACTTTTCTAACATAAGCTTGTTGTCTTCATTTTGATCTTGATAAGGGAGTGTATAGGTACTGCATGTAAACGTTATACACTAGCCTAAGTGTGATCAAAATGGGAATGCAACTGAATAGCAGAACGAATTTCACTGTCCAAAATTGGCATGCCCTTATATAAATGATAAGTTAAAACTGTTGTATTAATGCACACAATGATCATAATTGTGAATAGTTGCGATTGTAAACATAACCAACAAGTTGTGAAAAACCACCACCTTATTCATACTAGTACAGCCTACAGTCATACTAATTAATTTGTCTTTAGTTCTTATAATTAAATCAGTTTGTATTTGCACTTCTTTCAGAATTTTATAAAAAACATACAAATTTATCACGAAAATAAACTAAAATACCTTAAATTATCGAATGCTACCGGTAGCTTTTATTTACCATAGGGCCAAAAATGCATAAGTTTCCTAACTTTTACTCTACAGATTTTTCTGGCAAATACCATGATGCAGTATTTATGATAGACTGAATTAAAATATTTGTTTCAACCTAAACAATTAGTATGGAAGTTAAATGTGTTACACTTGTTAAGGTTACATTTGAAGACATCTTGAAAGTCTTAATTTAAATAAACTGACCTTTTATATTTTCCTTATATAGGCCTACGGAATATTACTACAAAATATTTTTTCGGACAAGCACAATGTACAAGATAAGTAGAACAGAATATAACCTAACATGTCATAGTCATACATACACTATTACACTGATTGAAGAATTAAAGATTGAAATTGAATTTGAATACCGAACACACCAAACAGCTGACGAAAGACAAAAAGAGTGTTAATACTCAAGGTTTATAAGTTTCAAATTTGTATGGCAATTTTTTGACAGAAAATATAAAAAGTCAACTCCTTTACAAAAGCAATCAATGTTGTTGTTGATTGGATGAGTTAAGACTTTGGAATTGTTTTACTTCAGAGTTCAGACACCAAGAGCTGCGTTTACACTTACAGCGTTATTATAATATCTAAATATTTTATTATATGTCTGTATTACAATTTGTTCCGAATACTAACTAGAGAGCTAAACCCACAATCAATGATCAATGATCTTGTAGACTCTAGACACACGTTGGTGTAATTTTGTTTTACTGTTGGTTAATTAAACAGCTGTTTCTGTAAGTCTCAGCTGATTGTTGCCATGGTGATCAAATGTAGTTCATGCTTTCGTGACGTGTGCTGTCACTGTCATCTAAAAATAGGTGTTTCTGTTTCATAGGTTGTACTGCATTGAAACTAAAATCAGTTGAGTGCGGATTCGTGCGTGGCTGAGGCGATCGTGATGTGTAGTAAATAAGATTATTTATTTTTGATTTGGTGTTCATGTTCACCTCGTAAGCTATGCATACATTTTACCTTTGAGGTAAGGTAGTTACGCCTGTAAGACTTTAAACTTTAGAAGATTTAGTATAATATGTATTAGTTTAGGCTTCTACATCGTCAACCTTAATAATTATAAGGTAGTACTTATTTTAGTAATACTTTTTAAAAACTCAAATGTAAAGTGTTATTTTCGGTAGCTATTTGAAATAATTAACATAATTTAGGGCAACATTGGGAAGTAGACCATTTTGTTTTTCAACGATTAGCCTACAATTGAAGTTATAACAATCAGTATACATTAACCTAAGTAATTTAGTTATTTTATTACATGATTGGCATGGCATGTATGAATTACACTATTTCTGATAGGAATTAGGCCCATTGTTTTTGTAATTTAGACTTGGCTTAGTAAATAAAATAAAATAAATAAGTCCTGAAAAGGGGGGAAATGCTTTTTTTCAAATTGCAGATCAATCTACTTTATTTTAAAATTATTGCCCTTACTATCATGTACCTCTTTTGTTCTATTCCATTTTAGGATAATTAGGGTAATGTTTATTTAATATCCAGAGGAAGTGGCGAATTTTTAGTAGGTATTCCACTACTTGTCTTAGCTGGGTTGCAAATATACTAACATATGCACACAAAACGCTCTAGTTCAGTTATATTACAAAATCTATTAATCTGCCTCATTCAAATTCACAAAGTAAATAGCTATATTTCGTATTTAACACATAGTCTATATTAATAACATGTCCAAAAAAATTAATCATAATAAAGTGTAATCCTAAACACAGCTACTTAATACTGCTGCAGGTGGTACTTCGTAAAATCTCCTAAATAGGCTACGTAAATCAATCGTAAACCTAAAAATAGATTTAGGCTTACCTACCGCCATAGGCATTATAAGCTATATAGGCCTATTACAATAATATTATTTCAAATTTATATAACCTATAAACATCACTAAACCTATACATTTATCATATTAGCCTACATATTAGGCCTAAATCATATGCTATTTATTTACTATATAGAAACTGTGAATGAAACAAATATAATAAAGCATAACCCGCTAAACACAGAGTTATCTTCCACTTACTTAATAGTTCATAAATATATATGTAGGCCTAGGCTATACTAGGGCCTATTGATTATTTTAAACATAGCCTTCTAAATATAGCATACACTTAGGCTTTAGGCCTATCACTTTATTTTTGAAGAAGATTAGTCCTAGCACAAAAGTAGGCTATATATATAAATTTTACTTCCAAATAACAAAAATAAAATTACCATAAGCCTATATGAATCTGACAAACTCTAGTCAGTCACCACTGCCTCTGAAATCCAAGCAAATTTTGAAAAGAATAATAATAAGGACCTAAAGCGTAAGGTACCGTACCTAACTCTAAAGCTTGTAGTTTGAAGTTAAGTATTGTGAAATTAAATGTTTGTTATTAATAATCTCTATTGTTAGGCCTATAGTTGTCCTGCTATTAGATAAAGTCCTTGTTTTAGAAAATTTGTGGCATTTTCATGTGTGTTTTAAATTAACCAACACTGATAATTTTTTTTAAATAGCATAGGCCTAGGCCCCTAGTAGGCCTACATAACAAAGATATAACACATTTTAATTTGTATGTTTGTTTATTTTCTGTAGTAAAAACATCTAGGCCTATAATAGATTTAGATTTGTGAATGATTGACAGCTTATCATTTTATTATAGCATTGGAGGCTTCGTTATTTTGTCAAGGTTCTAGGTTTTACCTGTAATTAAAATAAATTAAATTGTTTATAAGCCTATTGCATTGAACATTTGAAAAATGTAATATTTTACACCAATGATAAAACCTAACCTTGACAAAATATTCTTACATATTTCTATTCTTTACATTTTACAAATTTGTTTAAGTAAACCAAATCTAATAGGCTACTAGTTAAATAGTGCCTTAATTAAAATGATTTGTTTATTTTCTAAGTGTCCTACTGTTGCTTATTTAAGTATCCAGGCCCATAGAAGTATTCCATTAGCTTTGTATAGGCCTACACAAATTAAATGTTTTTGCACAGTCTAAAAGTTTTTGAAACTATGAAAAAACTACACCTGTTTAGAAAGTTATGCTATTGGTAATAACTCCTCCCAAACCTCAGAGCTCTAGTTGTTTGCTGCAATAGTTTTATGAGAGTTGATAAATACATTACCTACTCTCGAAATATCGTGTACAAATTATGACAAATGTCAGAAACCGACATTTATAAAAATATGAATATAATCGATCATAAGAAACTAATTTTAAAATGGGATTACTTTTTTTACCACATTTAAGATAGGCCTAAACTAAATGTAGAAATTAATTAGGCCTATAGGCATGATTTGTAACTTGATACAAATTAGATTGGTGCTTTGTCGCTTGCCACAGGATTCTCAAATATAACTGTTACAACTTTTTTCTGTAGTACCGTATCAACATATGATTTATTGAGCTTTTTTCCCACTAAATGAGTCCATTGTCCAAGAAGGATTGAAAAAAAGAAAATAACTTGAAGTAACTTTCTGTTAGATCTAGATAGTTTTTTTAACTTTTTATTAAATAAAAACCTGCCCACAAATAAATTCCTAGTGTCCTACTAAGGACCCATGTAGAATTCTGATCCATTAGTCCCACTAAGTCCAGAAATTTCCTAGAATTATTACCATTTACATTCAGTTACTGATTTTAAAAGCATAGCCTACCATATTTGCTGTTTTTCTCAAAAATTGCACCAAACCATTGGCACTAAAACAATTTAAAGCCTCTTTTGAATTCTAAATAGTAGGCCCTAGACGTACCGGTAATATTTTTTATATATGTGTCACAATAGATTAGGAAAAAACATTTTAAACAACCAAATATGATTAGGCCTAAATGATAAACCATTGACTATAAAAACTTTAACATAAATTGATTGCCTATATGGTATTCTAATTTGACCAAATAGGATAATTCATTGTAGGCCTAGGCCTACTTAAAAAACGGACTGTTTACTCAACTCGATAACAAAGTGCTATAGCCCTACATGCAATGATACAACATAAGCTTTCCTATTGTTTAACCCAAAGACAAATTTGTTACGAAATAATATGATTTTTAGCTTACAGTAATTTATCTTTATTTACAATTTAGCCTACATGGTGATTTTAAATTCAGAGAAACTTAATCACCTTAGTATTGTCAGAATAACTTTCTTTCCATTTGGTGGTATTTGTGAATATGATCGAAATTAGAAAGTTTTATAGTTTAACACATTGAAAGAAAGTAGGCTATTTTTATTTTTTTGAGTAAAACAAATAGCCTAAGACCCATTACTGTAGTATAACAACCACCAGACCTCATTTTTATCTATAATGAAGGTAGCCTAAGTGGGCGCCATAACAACTGATTACAACCGCCCGCCTCTGAACTGCACTTTAACCAAACCTATTCATTGACCACGATTAACTTGCCTTATCTTGTTCTTCCGGCTCTTCAAACATGTTTATTTGTGTATTGCAATCCATTACCGATAACATATCTCAATATGGGAAGGTTTACTTCTGACAAGGAAATAGTAAACAATAACCAACCTTTTTTTTTAATGATGACTCCGAGTTGTCGGTTCAATACTTTTGACAAATATTCACTACGACTTTTTTCGCCGAAATTGAATCCGGATTAATTACAGTCCGGTTTTTTGACATCTAAATTATCGACACTCTACTATATGATTGAATGGATGGATGTATTCTCACCTACAATTGTAGAAAGTTTAACCTCATTTTATTCATCTGAACGTAGTGTATTTTATTCAATATTTACATCCAATTATTGACTCTATTTAAATCTTCATTTTCTGTTCCAAATGCGAAGATCATTTTAACCATTATAGGCCTATCTACAGTAAATAATTAATTCAACTTTGGTCTAGTATCTTAGTTGTGGTCAGGTTGTAGAATATCCTGTGGTCAGGATATCAATTAGGCTAGTGATAGTGACTACAAGTCCTGCAGATAACTTGGGGGGATGACCTTGAAACCATAGGTACCCAACTTAAAAAGGTATGCAGACACTTATACTTTTAATATTATTGTTAAGTATTATTGATGTAAAATACCCGTGTATTTATAAAACTTATTTAAGGCATGACTGTTTACATATTAATTATATTTGTATTAGGCTATTATATTTGTGTTCTAAAACCCAACTGAATATGGCAGTATAAAATGTATTGATCTCATCAGCTGTTGCATTCTACCTTTTGGCATGAACAACCAAGTAGGCTACTTACAACAGTGGTTGTTTCATTTTTTCCAAATTGAGCAGAATTAAAATTTTAAGCTCTTTTCCGTCCAACGATCAATTTTAACTTCATTAAAATTTGAATGCATGAGAACTAGTAAATATAATTAAAGAATCAAGAAGGCAAAAGATTATCAAGTATAGATAAAATCATGTAGGATGGCGCGTAGGGCGGGTAGTGCGAGTGAGACAGAGTACCTATCCCACCACACTTCCCCTCCTAAGTTTAGGCGGAGCATTGTACAGTCAACCCTAGTTATGTCGGCTTACAGTATTTACTTTCTGTTATCGAGACATTTTAAATTAAAACATGTACGGTACCGTACTAAACACGCTTAAAATACGATTTAAATTAAAGACTATTTTATAACTTATAAAGTAGTTTATTATAAATTTATTATAGATATATAAGTCAATAGAAAAATAGTATATTTACATTATATTAAATAATTTACTGTCCAACTCTTTAAGTAGTTTCTTATGAATTTAGTAGGCCTATAGATATAAAAAAAGAAAAAAAACAATATATTTACATTACATTAAATAATTAACTGTCCCGCTCTTCAATTCTGTTAATTATTATAAATTAACTATAGATATAAGAAAAAGAAAAAACAATATGTTTACATTAGGATATTACCTGATAATATTGGTTGCGCTTATTTGCAAGCGATTTGTGGACAAACCAAACATCTGACTGAAAAATGTTTGAAATAAAATATGTAGATCAACTAATTTTCTACAACTTTGCCGCTGGAAGTTTCTTTCTACCCTAAACATAAAAAAAGTATACACTTTACTACTTTTTCATGTCCCGATTTAAAAAATTGAAGTATTTCTTATTGTATAAATTCCGAACATTTTCTAAACTGGAAGATATTTATACTGTTAGTTGCAACATATCACGCAGATTACAAATATATAAAATTTTTCCTATTTAAATAATCCTAGTACTGTGCAGAAGCTTGTAATTGAAAGCGCGTCCAATGCTAAAAATTGCTCAGCGGCCCTCTAATCGATGGATTTGACACTGACTGTATCAAAACACAGACTGTTTCCTTACAAAACGACAAACTGCTTCTGCGCAAACCACGCGCCATCCTAAATGCTACTACCTATAAGAACATATATATTAAACCACTAGGCCTACTTACAATGAAAGAAACATTATATAGTAGAGTAGGCCTATCCATGTTGTGCACAAATGACAATTTAGTTGTGAAGACAGAGGTTGAAGACCGCAACAAAGTTTTTGATTGTCCACATTGCTGTGTAATTCCCAAAATTTTGATGAGGATGATAGGTTTGAATTTCTGCTTACAAATCTCATTACTCATTACTACTTGCACACTTAACCCGGGGTTGACGTTTTAAAATATGTTATGTCAATTTCGAAGGGTTCCAGGACACTCATTTCTTGTGGAGTTGATGTTGGAAAAGATTTTAAACAGCAGGAGCACAGATGTTTGAATTTAACACTTAACTTTTTTATCTTTTTATCTATGTTTTCAAATCTTTTGTAATCGGTCGTCTTTGGTAAAAATGGTGTGTAGAAATAATGAATGAAGGCTAACTGTATGAATGTAATACAAAGGTTGTTCAGAAAGTGACTTATTTTTGAAATTAGAAACCAACAAAATAACAAAAAAGAAGAAATTTATGATACACATTTGAAAGTCACAATCTTAAACTATTTTGCAACATTGTCACCATTCAAATTGAGGGACTTATTATAACGATGCACAAGCTTTTCAATTCCGTCTGTGCAAATCTGCTGCCTTAGATTTCAATTACTAGTTTACACCGGCGTGATGTTCTGTATCACTGTCAAAGTGCTGTGTTGCGAGCCAGGTCTTAATTGCTTGAAAGAGGTGCTAATCACTCGGTGCCAGACCCAGACTGTACAGTAGATGATCAACCTCCTCCCATCCAAGAGCTCTCAGGTACGATTAGCCATGTGTGGACTTGCGTTGTCATGGAAAAACAACACTTTTGAGGCCAGTTTCCCCTGGCGCTTGTTTTGTATCACTTGTTATTTCAATGTTTCACCATTCCTTTCCAGAACGTTTCACCACGTTCAAGGAAATCAGCCGGAAGTACTCCCTCAGCGTCCCAAAACACAGTTGCCATAATCTTTCCAGCTGACAACATTAGCAAACATTTTACTGGTTTTCTGAGAGAATTTGAGTACCCCCATTCCATGGACTGTCTTTTTGTTTCACAATTCACATGCTTTACCCATGTCTCATGTTATGGCAGGATCGAGAGTGCTTTAAATTCCATGTCGTAGGCTTCGAGGAAATTCAGTGATGCAGCAAGTTGATATTGTTTATGGTCTTCCGACAAAATTTTTGGCACCCATCTTGCACAAAACTTGTGATAACCAAGCTTCTCCTTTTTCAATTTCATGCAGTAAACTTCGTTAAATTTGAGAGTTCCTTCATCATCAGTTTATCAGTCACAAAGCTAGGCCAACCACAGCGACCCTCCCTCATCATGAACATTGGTGCGGCCACTTTCACTCATTAATTCTATCTCCGTACAGGTCACAAGTTGCCGATGAATTTCACTTGGTTTGAGGTTGTTTGTCACTAAAAACCTCATCACTGAACATGCCTCACAACTCATGAGATTTTGTATTGAAGGGCACATTTCAATAATTCACAATTAGCAAAAAGGAAAAATCACAATCCACACACTATGACAGCTTGAAGCGTACCCTACCGACTGCAGAAACCTGGCGACACCAAGATGGCGGCTCTATCCCATCTCACGCCGCACTAGGCACAAACAATATTACTAAACTAGTGGTTGCAATCTAAGGCGGTATATTTCTACAGAGACGGAATTGAAAAGCTTGTGCATCGTTATGATAAGTCCCTCAATTTGAATGGTTACTATGTAGAAAAATAGTTTAAGATTGTTTCTTTCAAATGTTTGTCCTAAATGTCTTCTTCTTTTTTATTTTGTTGGATTTTAATTTCAAAACATATGTCACTTTCTGAACTCCCTTTGTATTACATTCATACAATACAGTTAGCATTCATTCATTATTTCCACACACCATCTTTACCAAAGACAACCCATTACACAACCTCCCTGCCCTCTAGATAGGTAGGCTATATCTTTTGTAACTAATCTGTGTTCAACAAAGTAGGCTACTAATTTTTTCATAGGAAGCAACAAAATGGTCTATTGTTTCATTTAGTGCTATAATTGAAAGTTGTAAATATCTGGATTATGTTTTAAAATCCACAGCATCTCTTTACTACTCTTTCCTTTATCAGATCTAATAGTAACTTTATTTTACTGAATAAAATCTACTTCTCTCTTTGGTTAAAATTATTGTTGTCAACTATGTGTAATAGTCAACAATTCTTCTATAAATTATTTTAATATGTCTTTTTACAGTTTAGCTATTATACACAAAAGAAAGCACTATAACAGACAATTAATTATAAATAGTCTAAGTTCTCAGAGGGGAGTACCTGGCGTCTCAGTAAAAGTTTCATGTTAATTGAGTTAATATTTTTATAGCGGAATAATTATAGCCTAAACAAATATAA
>JAGFPH010002033.1:213783-224645 GCA_018207615.1 Philaenus spumarius
TTGATTTTCTCTTTGTTTTGACCCATAGAACCATTTCCTGAAGTGTCACACTTTACTTACGGGACATTCTGTATAAAGATTTGAAATATTTAGATCTAGTGTTAATAAATTACTGATAGCCTACCGTACTAATCTTTGAAGAAAAAAAGATTTACATCTTTTACTCATTATTGTGCCTTGAATTTGTTAATTAACTATATCAAAATATTTTTATAACACATTTTTTTATTAATCTCAGTTATATCGAACAGAACTTGAACATAACAATGTACTAAAACTATTTCTGAATAGTTATTTACATGTGACTATTGTCTGGAATATAAACATATTATGCAATACATATATGATTAAAGATACTTTAAGATAATAAAGTTAGGTGTTCACAAATCGTATTAACATCTATGATTTAGTAACATTTTACCATATATATTTTTACTCAATTTAATTGACTTTTATAGTAATAATACATTTTTCTCAGTGTTACAAAACTACTTTAAGTTCATTACTACGCTTTAATTCAACCGTCTAGAAGCGGTGTTAAGTACATGTTACAAACACTGCTTAATTAACAAAAAATGTTCTACTAATGAAAGGCTAATGAAAAGGTCAACTGACCTGAATGTGAGACTGTCTCAATGGTGCCCTAATGACAAGTAAAGACATTGCGTCAATGAGGTTAATTATTTGAGTTAGAATGTTTCAAAGTGACAATTTTATTGCTTCGAATAAAATAGGATTTTGCCTTTTTTTAGTTAAAATCATGTATTAATTATGGATGTCTTGTGCAGTCATTTATAATGTAAGCTTCGTATTTTCAAAAATTAGGATCTTTAATTTTTGATAAATAAACAAAATCAGAACGTATGCTTTTATTGTTAATGAAAAATGTAGATCTTTAATTTTGTATAAATAAACAAAATCGGAACATATTCTTTTTTTATTAATGACAAATATAGATCTTTAATTTTTGATAAATAAATAAAATCAGGTCGTTTGCTTTTATTATTTATTGACTGTTTTGTTCCCCCTATATACATTTATTCATTTCAATCCCACACATAACTGCTTTACTACCTCAAACAATTTTATTTAAATGAACGTCTTAGAATGTATTATTTGCAAAGAATATAAGCAGAACAAATTGGGAGCCTTTTGAAATTAAAACTTCTTCAGGAGCGGTAGGACAAATTGGCCAGGTTCAAACGAAAAGTGAAACGCTTCCACTTCTCCGATTTCAACCGGGAAGTTGAAAGGAAAGAGTACGAGATACTCTCTCTGTCAAATGCCTCATATATACTCTACACGTATGCACAGTGTGTACTGTATGTGTACGTAGCTTTTTCTCTAGCCATGGTAGTAAGACTTTCGATACGAATTGACACTTTTCACCTTCTCCGACTCACTCGGCAGTTGAGAAGAAAGAGAGGGAGGATCATTTTTACTCTCTCCACCTCATACATCATAGACTTCGTGCTTGTGCTGTGTTAATATGTAGCATAGGGAACTAGTAGACTCTTGCATATTATACTGTACATCAGCTGAATCAAGTTGTAATATTTATTTAATTTTTGTTAAAGTAATAAAGCTTATGGACGAAATCAGGTGTTAAAAATATGTTAAACTCGTATTCAATTCTTTTTATTTACTTCGTTCTTCAACAGAAACTACTCAGGCTTACAAACTATATCTAACTGAGTCCATGTCGTTATGGATTTTCAACATGGTACATAGCCTATAATTTAATATTTTACTCAAAGTCCTATAAAGAATGCCATTTCTTTTTTTCTTAGATTAGGCCTATGAATAATGGAAATTGATGAATAAAAGATATATTGCATTTAATTGAGAGAGATTTTCTGCACTCAAGTTCCACATAACCATTTTCTAATACTGAAATAATAAAATCGTCAACAAATGCAAAAGAGCAATGCATAAAATCAACTGTTTCTAGAACCTAAGAAGTTTCACTTCTAACGCGCAAGAACATCACACACTTTTTATTGTAAAGTCGGGATGCCAGAAAGCTTATGAACTTCAGAGTCTAGGATACTGGAACCTGGATTCCCATCTTTCCAATTCTAAAAATCGGGACAGGTGACAGCTGGGTTGTCCAAGAGGAGAGTTGGCTTTCAATGTGATTTAGTAAAGCTGGATTTACACATGTAGTTCTGTGCGCGTACTGTACCGCTACCGTGCCGTGACTGTTTCAAATTAAAAATGGTCTAACCCATTTGCATTACATAGACAGACTGTTTTCAATTTACACATGTAGGACTGTGCGCGTACCGTGCGCAGACTGTACTCCCTTCGACTGCTTCTAAAATGATTCTTCAAGGTGATGACAGACGACCGTCCGACACGGTTGGCGCACAGTACCCCACAGTCTAGACTGACCGAGACTGCTGTAAACTGCCATGGGGACAACGGGCTACAAATCAACGTTTCATTTAATGTTTGTGCTTTCGTTGGTGAACATTAGGCTACTTGATTATAAATTTACGATTAATTTTTCAAATTTGATTATTTTTTTAAATTTAATAATTTGTAATAACTTGCTAAATTTTGAAAAGAATAAAGATAAATTAATTTGACTTGTTCGTGAACATCGCACTCTCTACGATTTAAATCATAGAGACATTAACTTATAAAAGACAATTAATTTATGGACAGAGATCGGCAGTGAATTAGGTACTTCATATAAGCAGCAGGCAACAATTACGTTCTCTTCGTCTTGATCAATGATAGACACTACGTTTCCCGTCGAGTACTACGGTCGACAACAGTTTGGTATGAGCACAGTACCATATGTATAAATCGAAACGGTCGAAGACAGTCGTGACACAGTAGCGGTACAGTACGCGCACAGTACTACATGTGTAAATCCAGCGTTTCAATGTATATATTGATGTTCAGGGTGCAATCTTTCAGTTACTGTATTTCGATCAAGGGCGGTTCAGAAGTTGGGGGAGATATTTACCCCCAGGGGAACGGAAGAGGTGCTGCTTTTGTTTTTTCTTGTTGTTAAAATCATACTTTGAAGCATATAAATCATAAATAATTGGTACCAGAAACTGGCGCATACTTTCTCACAGACATATTTAAATTATTCAAACAGATTCACTGTGACTTCATAATTTTATTAAAGTAGGAGAGAAACTAATAACTATTATTATTAGCTAAACGAGAATTTTTAGAAGGATGCGGATTTTTGCATATGGTAGGGCTACAAATAAGCCAAATTTTATCAAAATTGTTAGAGCTAGTTTTTTATAAAAAAATGAAAACTGATTTTTTAGAGGTTTTTTGGCTAAAAAGGGGGTTGTTAACCTTTTTTCGTGCACCTATACAAGCCTAATTGATATTTTTGGTGCAATATTGTTCGAAATCGATTGAATAGTTTTCTCTCTAGCTTTGTGTACATACAGACAGACATTTTGTAAATACCACTTTTTTGGACTCAGTAGGTCCCAAAAATGGATATTTCCACAAAAATCTCAACATCGATTTTTTTTGCAATCAGTATACTTTCTCTATACTATAGTATAGTGAGAAAGTAAAATTGGAACTGTAAGGTTATTTTGTTTTCAAGGTGTTTTCACCATGTAAGATGTATTGATTTTATGTAACTTAACCATGTGAGATTAGCCTATTTGAATTTCTATTATACAATGTGTCTGAACTTGTAAAATGATCTTAAGCTTAAGTTTCAAATTATGGAGGCTTTCACCAGATTCGACTCATGAATCATATTTTGCTCGGCAAGTGGGTGAACGACAAATGAAACTAGGTTGAAATAATTACAGAGCTTGTCACGATATTGTTTTTTATGCTATTAAAATTTTCAAATAATTGCTACAGTAAATAATTCAAAAAGATGCAAATTATAAAACAATTAAAAGTTGAACTTTGAGTTGGCCATTCTCAAATAAAACATCATTAACAGAACAATTTTATAATATTAATTCCTTAATAGTTAGTAGAAAATGTAACAACTATTCTAAATACCAACACCATTAGTCTTATCTTGAATCTACTCCTTTTCAACAGTGATATCTAAATGAATACTTTAAAACATTAACACATTTGTAATTTAACTCATCTATACTTATAAAAGCCAAATACCATTGACTCATTGACTCATCACAGTTTCTCCAAAACCACGAGGCTTACAAACATGAAATTTGGCACTAATACTCTTTATAGGCTCTAGACGCGCACTAAAGAAAGGGTTTCCGAAAATTCGAAGTTTTGGGGGTCAAATTTCCTAAATCACGATTTATCAAAACCTACCAAACGTATTGGAATGAAATTCGGTATGTAGTTTCCTCTAGGGCCATAGATGCTCGCTAAGAAAGGGTTTAAAAAATTCAAAATTTTAGGGGGGTTTGGGGGGGTCAAAGTTATAAAATCACGATTTCTCTAAAACCAACTAACGGATTGGAATGAAATTTAGTATGTAGCTTCCCCTACTGCCATAGGTGCTCGCTAAGAAAGTTTTTCAAAAAATTTTAAATTTTAGGGGGGTTTGGGGGGGTCAAAGTTACTAAAAATCCCCATAAGAAATACATAGTGTAATATATTTATTGATATAATATATTTTTTGTTAATATATATTTAACTTTGATTTGTCTATGCCGTGCAAAGCCGGGTCAGGCCAGCTAGTTATTAATATGATTGAAATTTATAAAACATAGTGAATTTTTAATTGCATAGTAACGCTTTAAATTGGATTGAAATATAAATTACCTTCTGGTTTCTCAGCTAGGTTATTTACAAAGAACTGATATTTATTTAAATGTATTCAAATTTGTATGTTCTGTAGTGGCATCAGTTAGTCTCATAAAATCACAAAACTCCACTCTCCACTAACTTTGATCCTGAGATCACAACGAAATAGCAAATAGGAACTCAGCTCATGAAACACAGAACGCTGTGTATGTACTGTTCCTACTCACTTGCACTAGGTGTGGGTGTGCATGAGTGTGATAGTAGTCAGATGTCAGCTATTTTCAAATCAACATTTTTCAACAAATTATTTTGGTTTTACTTGTTTTTCATCGCCATGTAGGCTACATTTACTTTTAATATAGTTTACACATTTTCTCAATTCATTCTATTTTTATTAAGTCACGTTTTTCCCGTATTTTTTATTATTTTTTTTATTTTTGTGGATGCGGAGGGTGACCGCCCCATTCGCCCCTCGCTGAATCCCCTTGATTTCGATAGAGGTATCAATTAATGTAGATCAATAGGAGCAATTGCTCTGTTTTTCAAAGAATTTAAATTGTCACCATTTCAAAATAAGTAAAGAAAATCGATTGTTTATTTTCCGCACGTTGAATCTTTATAACACTAAAGTTCTATGAAACTCTGTATTATTCACTTTATATTATGAATGTTTTGAAAAAACAATAACGTGAGCTATTTGGGAACCAAGCATTTTAGAACCTATTTTATTCTACTCTTTGTAGTTTGATGTGTGGATTAACCCATTCGCTTATAACGCCGTCGCACTCCCGGTTGCCATTGCGTAAAGCGACGCCGTCCACCATTAAATCCTGTTTTAGCAAAGTTAGTTCCTAGAAAATCCAAAAGATCGCATATGCATCTTGTTCTGCAAGTTTCAGGCTTTCTTTTGGTTATATTTTTATCTTCAATGGCATGCCATAGTCCTTCATTTGTCAGTATTTTTTATTAAAAGTGTAGCATATTATTTAAATTAATTATGTAACTTAATAAGAACTGATCTAAGTTATTATTATAAACTTCTCACACATACAAATTATACAGATTCAAACTTAAGAGCAACCAAGCAAGCTTCCTATAACCACTCCTAGATGGTGCTGATAAACTATCTTCTACTTTACTTTTGCTTTACACATAATATTTATACCGATAGTAAAGATACTGAAGTTTTGTTAATTTATCAGTCTTCTTTAATGAAGCCTTAGCCTAGTGGATAACTGTGCGTCTTCCTGACCAGAAGATGCTGGGTTTGAATCTAGGCTAGGGAGACCAGATATCTAATCATATCTGTGGTAGGAGGGCGGAAGTAAAGCAAACGGTGGTTGGCTCGCTTCCAAGCTGACGGGATATGACTAGATATCTGGTCTCCGGCTGGGGCTGTTTTGCATAATTTTACTAAGGTATTTATATATGTATATATATATATATATTTACTTTAAAAAAAACAAGTAAAAAAATAAAAATAATTTTTAGTAAACAACCTTACTTTAGTTAATTAAAATACACCATTTAATAAAAAATGTGTGTCTTAATTAACCAATATAAAGATTTTTTTTAACATACAGTCAATTCTGATTAGAAAAATAACATTTTATACAAAATTATGTGTAGAAAAAAAAAGTACAGTAAACTATGTGAAAACACCCAGAAAAAATGTTTTTTTTTTTTAGCCCAGTCAGGTATTAAAAAAACTTTAAGTGAATGGGTTAAGCCACTTTAGGTTTTGGAACAATTTTTTTTAACAACTTGTATAAAAGACGTTTAACTATTAAAATATACTTGAGTACTGTATTAAAAAAAGAAATCAAAAACATTGTATGACTGTGAAATAAAGTGAGTACAGACCTTTTTAACAACAAAGTTTTACTGCCTCTAGCAGCTTAGAGTGGTATTGTTTTAAAATAATTAGGACATAAATTCATAGGTATATGTAATAATAATAATTCAATCAATACACAACACAAACATGAAATATTCTATATGAGTATTATGATGAGAATATTCTGTTGTACATAACATAAATAAATCCGTTATTTATCCGTGGGCGTATAAATCACACATGAGATTGTAACACTTACGTCCATGTCACAGAGAAAATAATAAAGTAAGAAATGAGTCAGCTGTTTCCTATAGTGACTAAAGGAACAGAGATTTGGTCTAAATGAATAATGACGCAATACTAAATAATATTAATCATTTTAATTTTCATATAATTACATTTCTTAATGACGCAAAGTAATTACAGTAGAATCATTCTTTCTTTTATAAACAAATAATAAAACATAAAAGCAGACTGTAAAAGTAGGTAATGTAAAAGCAGACTTAGAAAACATATTAATATATGAGCGTGTGTAAAAAGTGAAAATTGTACAGAAACTTTGTTTCAAAAAGTAGTGCGTTATAAGCGAACAATGTGAAGCGGTATTTAAGATTATAAACAGTTCGATAAATAAATAAATAAAAAAGAATATAATAACAGTACATAGCACAATTTAATATGAATCGAGAACTTAATATGATAGTATGTACAGTGATCATGGAAGCAATTGGAAGAGAGAGAGAGGAATAATCTGTGTATGTGAAAGAACACAGATGTCAAAAGATACAGAACGTAAGAGGAACGTACTGTTTCTTCACGGAATAAGGTGGAAGGGATGGCAAGCAGCGTCTTCTATCAAGATGGCTACATAGCTCATGTTTGTTGAATGAAGCCGGCGTGTGTTATCGCAAGAAAAATGTGATTTTCTTTAAAAAAGTAGTGACAAGTTAGTCAAAATGTAAAGTAAATGTACTTTGGAGGTGACGTGATTAAAAATATTAAACTGATCATGTAAATTGGTTGTTTATCGACGGATATTCTTTCGATGTGGTTTGGCGGAACTAGCGTGGGGTAAGCCTCAGAAGTGAATTGAATTTACGACAAAAATCCTAGGTAAAGAACAGTGCGACGAATAAAACAAGTGAAACTGTAAGTAGAAATGGCCATTGGACAAATTTTTAGTCTGCAGGTATTAAAATTTTTCAATTTATAAAAAAGCTAACTTCATTTAACTTCTATTGCGTCATTACTTAAGATATGGTTCAGGAAACTTTGTATAATTGTAAATAATTTCTTGACTTGTTTGTACATATGTATCACTATGTTTATGTTTCTTAATTGCTGTAAATATCCATTTTTGATCATGTTCGAGTAAATAATTGTTGTCTTGCCGCAATGCCTTGAATTTCTTTATATAGCCACGTGTGTCCATTTAGCCACTACTTTAATTAGCCAGGTTCCCACCCCTAAGAAAATAGAGTTAATTAACAAGCATCTTTCAGTGATTAGTAATTATAAATAAATATATGCAAACAGAGCATAAGTGGGGTTATATGTGGATTATCGCAAATTATCATGATTATTATTTTTTTTTATTATTGAGATTATGGGAGTCAAGTGAAGGTGATTTTTAAGGTGAATTTAAGTAAGGTGAGTTTTAAGGTTATAATAATAAGATGAGTTGAAGTAAGGTGAAATATTAATATTGTTCTACGTTGAAGTTGAAAGAAAGATGTTATGGAGAGTTAAGGTGGGCGATGATTATTATTGTAGTGAGGCAATAGGCCTAGGAGGTGCATAAGCAATTTTAAGTAGTACATGAGCGACGATTTTTATTTTTTAAGGTAAATAGGTAAAGGAGGTGTTGAAGAGATATTAATGGTTATTAGATAATCCACATATGGCATTTTTATTTTGATTTAAAACATATTTTTTTTTGTTTTTTGAACTTTTTACCGAACCCAATTTTTTTTAACTCATTATAACTTTAAATATTTTTATTTTTGTAACGCCTATCGTTGCAAGATTTGATGTACATAACTTCTCCACTACAAGTATCTATTTCTTTTACATATCAGATATTCCTTTATAAAAGAAATTTTCCGAGCCAGCAAGTATTTTTAACTAAATCGACAATAGTAAATCTTATGGTCAAAGTGTGATAGTTAAAAGCAAGTCTGATACTGGGACACAAGCTATTTTAATTGATCTTTGGAAAATACTTGTCTTTATTGGTGTGAAATATGGAAGATATTATCGAAAGTGTTTTAGTTACCCCCTCTTAAAATTATTCCTAAGTTTGTAGGTTAACACTCCAAGGTTGGAAATTGGACAAAAACATATCAAATTAAGAATCTTTTTAAGAATGTTAAAATGGTGACTGAAGTTAATTAAAGATGGAAACTCAAGATCTGCTAATTGATGTGTTGCACGTGTCAAAGTTAATTATTGGATGTAAATACATACGTGTGCTTCAACTGGTACCAACAGTTACACAATTATTTAGGAACTGAAGGCTTCTGGATAGGCCTGGTTAAAAACATTGTTCGCAGCCAATTCAAAAATCTTAAAGAAAATGGAAACTATTTAGTCAGTGAAGATATGACATTGAAGCAGAAGCTTGTAGTGCATTTAACGTGTTTTAAGGAAGTATCTGTTCTTTCAATAAAGGTGAAGGTTATTCAAAATGAATAAGTGAACAACAAATTATCGCTCAATTATGCCTTCCAAATAAATTCATAAAACCGACTTCACTATAGAAACTGTTTCTTAATATTTAATCTTGACTCTATTTTTGTTAATTTTTTGTTTAAAGTATTTTTGAAACATACTGCTTTGTTTTTGTTTTAGAAGTAAGGCCAACTCCTTGCTATGGGAATGTATCTCTTTTAGAAATAAATGCATATCATTGCATAATTCACTCAATAATTTGTTGATCAAAGTAGAAATATTATCAAAAAAACATTTTTTGTATCGTTCACAAAGTAAATAAATTGTAGATAAACAGCAAACATAGTAATTTTATTATTGGGATGCTGAACAGAAAGCCAAAAATAGGAACTGTCCAATGGAATCGAGATTGCAACCCTGTAAAAAACACAATAAGAAGTTATATTTATTTAGTCAAAATATTTAAATCACTTACATTTAAAAGATATTTGGCTGTTATAGACAGGCAGATGGGAGTGATAAGTTCCAAGCCACGATGAAACTCATGCTCTATAAACTTGAATAAACTAGATCAAACAAACTGGTTCCCCCTTTCTATTACATTTGTCACATACATTACTCCCTCAGTCCTATAATAAAGAATAATCATCTGAGATTAAAGGGGCTTTGTAGGTTTGCTTTCAATTTCAACATCACATTAAGTAGTGTAGTGTATGATTGAGTACTATTTGACTACTGCTAAATATAACCTCAATGTTAGTATCAGCAGCAGTGTGTGAATGTTAATGGTGCATAAATACAAAAATAGCCATGCTGTTAGTTCATGATACAAAAGACCTAATTTTCTAAAACGAATTTAATTTTGTTCATACTTCAAAAATACACATACAGTTGAACTTGGTTTTAACTGCTTTGGCTAACGCGTCACTCGAGTCATAGCGTAATTTTGTTTAGGTCCGCCCAAATCATTATTTTTTACATTATTATATACCCATGTTTTAGTATCAATAAATATTTTTACCACTCGGTTGTAACATCAGAAATGTACAAAATCTCAAATGTTAAATTTTGAATTCAGTTTTCTCAGAACTCGAAAAATGTTACAATTCCCCTTTACTTTGATTTCGGGCCGCCTATTTACTTCCTGCTCAGAATCAAGCTGGGAAATAAACAAACTACGTATTTTTTTTACACGTAAAATCTCGGGTGAGTCCTATCAAAGTCGGTAGAGAGGGGGGGGGTTCTACTACAAGCAACACTGCTAATTCTCCCACCCCTCCTAAGGAACAATTCACACAGTATGTGGTGTCAGTTGTGTGCTGTGTGTAACTAAACCCATGACCTAGCTGGGAAAGTGTTCAGACACTACAAAAGTGCGGCGAGGCTCAGTCGTATAGCCTGGCGAGGCATTTACGTAGTTGTGCTCAGACATTTGTTCCCCACAGTAGTGTTGACACTTTAAAGTTGTTGCGTGTTTTTTAATACAGTAAGTTAATGTTTTAATATGTACTGTAATTTTAATGTTTTTAATACAGTTTGTTAGTACACATTACTTGTATTTACTCATTAAAACTTTACAAATTAACCAATGGTACCTAATTTTTAATTGTAGGTGACCTCAGCTCCA
>JAGFPH010002034.1:9609-84494 GCA_018207615.1 Philaenus spumarius
TCGATTAAATTAAATAAGCAGCTGTTAATTAAAAAATACTTTATTTATATGTGATTTAAATTAAATAAACAGCTGTATTGGCCTACAATTATTTTTAAACTGTTCGTTTGAAGAATGCCTGTGTGGCTTCTAAATTAAACAGCTGTTAATTTAAAATGACTTGAACGTTGTAACTGTTTACAACTACCAAAGCAATGCATCTATTTTGCATAAGCTTTTACACTGGTGCTCAAAAATTCTGTAATTATATCATTAACAATTTTTAAAGAGTGTTTCGTTCATTTATGCGACCATCATAGTCACTTCCTTCGATAAAATAATCAACTTTAGTAGCTTTGTGTGTTCAAACAACCTTTATTGAAGTGGAAACAGTCATTGCACACATTACTAAGTAGTACTCTCTATCTCTCTCACTTCTTCCTACTCAGTTATTATTCAGTCTTCGTATTCTAAGACTACAACGATTTCCCGAAGGAGTTGATCAAATAAATTAACTATTTCATCCAGTATATCCGTAGGTCGACCTTTACACACACTGTATTGCGTCATGTTAGACTTCGATAAGTTGCACTTAGTAATGAAGTTGATTAAGGTTTCTATGGAACTCGAAGATGCATTTGAAGATCTGAAAGTAAAGCAGAGATTTTGTTGACGTCAAATTTCTACGCATTCAAGAAAATGTCATAAAGAAAATAAAAATCCGACCACCCAAAACAAAATGGCGGCCCTAAACGTGTTGAAATAAATCGACATAAAGTTGCTAATATCTCGAAAAGGAAGAGTGTTTAGAAAAAAATTCAAGAAACAAAAAATGTTTATTTCAAAGTGCTTGACTTAAAAATTGCTTTCAAATCGATTTCGTAAATTTTATTTTTTACAAAATTTTCTAAGATGTAGGAGTAGACTTAAAATTTACGAAATCGATTTGGAAGCAATATGTTAGGTCAATCACTTTGAAATAAACATTTTTCTGTCTTTTGAAATTTTTTCTAAAAACTCTTCCTTTTCGAGATATTAGCAACTTTATGTCGATTTATTTCAACACGTTTAGGGCCGCCATTTTGTTTTGGGTGGTCCGATTTTTATTTTATTCATGTAATTTTCCTAGTCTTAAATATACGTGTAAAATGAGGTATCACATGACAATACTTCCCATTTAAAAATTTTGAGTTGCCCCCAAAATCAACCATTTTTAGGAGACACTCAAAATTTCCGATTGCTTCAAAAGATACTGAGGGCTAAGTTAGTATCGTTCCCCAAAGGATATTTGTTTGTTTTAACAAACACAAAAGTTAAAGGGGAGTGGGGTGGGACTTTTAAGACAAGTGGTATATTAAAATACAACATTTTACATTGTTAAATATTATTTTGGTGTTTAATTAGACCACTCAAGTTGAGTGGTCTCAGCTCGCCGCAGTAGTGAATTGAGTAGTCTGTGGCAACTCAACTTGTATTGAATATTTCACCCACTAAAAATCATCTAATCGCAATAAAACAAAAACCGTTGGAAAGGAAATTATTTAAACTTTAATTAAAAGTTCGTTTAAAAATTGTAGTTTTCTGTAAATCTATTGACGCGCTTGAAAACCCAAAGAAATTACTCAACTTTGTCACATCTCTAAAGCTCAATATCGCTCGACAGAAATATTTTGACAATAATATAAAGATATATTTGGATTCGTCAAGATTTTAATTTCCTAAAACTGCCTTCTAATCAGACGTCACTCTTATAGTTTCGAAAATATAAAAGTCACTGTAAACTCTTGCAATTGGACAATTTCAGATTGTACATGGGAGGAAACTTAAGGGAGAAATGTATAGTGCGCTAAGAAAATTGTATTTATTAAGTAATATTTGTCCTCCTAAAGTTTTATTATATGTATACCACGCGTTAGTGAGTTCTCGATTAGGTTATGGGTTGAGTTGTTGGGGTGGTTCTTATCTCTCCACGCTCAAACCTATTATAACAATTCAAAAACATATTGTAAGAGTAATCTCGAGGAAATCTAGAGTCGAACACTCTTGGCCTATTTTTTCTAAATTAAAAATGTTACCGTTAAGACATATGTATATTTAAAAAATCCTAAAGCTGTTCCGGGCAAAACATTATTATACTCAAAACAGTAGTCGCACCACGTATCAACTAAGAAACAGTAATTAAATGGTAGTTCCTAAACAAAAACTTACTTTATACAGATATTCTTTTACTTTTAACGCTCCACCGCCTCTACAATATGGTCTCATTACATGCTAGAAAGGATTTATTGACAGGGTTTTTAAGAGATGTCAAAGCATTCCTGTTTTCTGTTGTGGATATTGAATCTTTTATCCAAGTTGTTGAATGACGCATAGTTGGCTCTAATAATTAATTGCTAATGACTTGTAAACACTAAGTACTGTATTTGGCATGAATCCTGTATTTTGTGTAGTCTAAAATATTGTTTTTTTATTTAAGACTGTGATTACCTTGCAGGTGCAAATTAATTAAGTAAATCATTAATTTTTCTTTCTGTAATTTTATAATAACAAAATAGTGTAGTTAATTTTGTTAATGTGGTTGAACGGCGACACAACTCTCTTTTTTTCATTTTCTTTTTTCATAGCCAATGAAATGTTTGTTGGAAGTCTCAAACAGGCAATGCCTAGGAGATCCCTGTAACTAGACTTATGTTTAAAAGGTTTACATTTTTTATTTTTTAGTAGATATAAGAAAGAATTGTGTTTATTTTGTAAAAAAAATTTATAGATGTTTGGTGGTGGTAAATAAATAAATCATTATCATCATACAACATTTTTTTTCAACCAATAAAACAGCACATTTTGCATTCGAGATATCTATTACAATTCGAAATATTTGTGTAGATAAGTTTATACCTATTTTTAGACCAAAATTCAATCTTTCGTTTGATGTAAAGCAAACCAAATTTACTCTAACGGGTTTGTTCGTAAAGGGCTGAGAAATACTGATAAGTGGGAACATCAAATCTCGACTTTTTACGTTCTCGAAGTGGTAGTTGCAACGGCTTTTGACACTGTTCCACAGAATTCATGCGCGAGAAGTTTGGTTTATTTGTGATTCAAGTAAAGCTAATTCAAATGTTTTTGTGAAACAATAATTTAAAATTATACAGTTCAATTCTTTGATAAATTCTCTACACTTTGTTATAATAAGTACCTGGAGACCGAGCTAAAGCTCGATTATAAGCAGGGCTATGATTTCAATAATAAATATTGGATTATTGAGTTTTGAGGTTAGGCCTATAACATTAAACAACTAAATAAAGGGTATATACAACATTAGGCTTACCTGTAATAAAAATACAGTTTAAAGGATTAACCACAATCTCAACGCTATGCCTCAGAAATAAGTCAGGCTTAAATTAAAGTATTATTTCAATATCGATTTATTCCTAGGGCCTAGTTCGCTCACGTCAATAACTACTATTATTGCAAATTTCCGTGAACATCGTTTAGGTTAGGCCTATAACATTAAACAACTAAATAAAGGGTACCTATGTTTATTATGTATTCGTTGCCATGGTAACTATAAATAGATACAACATTAGGCTTACCTCTAATAAAATTTACAGTTTAAAAGAAAGCAGATGATTATTGTAATGGCATTGAAAACATTTGCATCAGCTGTGCTTTGTATTGTTTAAAATGGACAAATTTCACTTTTTAATTTAATAAAAAGACGTAGAAAACGAATTTTCCCAGACTGGTGACCATTTCCAATCGATTTCTCGTGGCCAAAAGCCTAATATAAAATCAAAAAATCAAAAATCCTTAGACGGAGATTCCAGATCCATTTAGCAGACAAACAATTATCTCTCGCTTTAGAAGATAAGATATTTAATTTTTGGGCAAAGCATATATTCCTAAATTACTATTCAAACTAGGCTTAGTTTTGTTAGCAGTCTTGTTGTAGGAACATAAAAACTGGTATTCATTGTTGATAGCCTTAGAACTACATTTATGTGACGTGTACAAAAAATGTAAAAAAAAAAATGTACAAAAAAAAAAAAAAAAAAAAAATGTCACAAAATATGTGATAACTTTTTGTTTTGTGTATATATAAGTGTTTAAGTGTACATAGATAGCTGGCCTGATGATGCTGCCTGTGGCAGTGAAACATGTAGCCACATAAAAGGTAAAGAACAAATACTGACTACATTTGACAAAATATAAATAATATATATATATAAAAACTGGTGTTTTCAAAATAAGAAAATATAAATTAATATATTTTTATACAGTTCTATTTAGAATTAAATTAAAAAACTTTTAACATTTTGAAAATAATTACAAAAAATATTTACTACTATTTATGTAGGCCTAAAGTTGAACGTTTTCCTTTCGTTACTGAACATGTTTTGTTTCTTGAGCTAACAACTTTGTAAATTTTACATCAATCAATTTTTTACTGGCTTATATGAATTCTTTGAACCTTTTTGTACAAATCTACGTAACACTTATGGATTGGTTTATAATTACTATATTTGGAGAATTTTTGAAAATATGTTTGACCACGCACCGAAATGGCTTGGCATTGCAAAACATTAGCATGAACAGTTATATGGTTAAGATGGGATTCGAAACACAAAACTTGAAGTGACTTACGTTAGTGTTTTGAAATATCGCTTTTAAATATATATTCACAAGTTCTATTGTAAATATTACTATTCACAATATCCTATAATCTTAGCTTATATAGGGGGTTTCAGCTTACATTAATTGCAGTAAAAGATTTTTTTTCTAGGATCGTTTGGAATGGTGTGGGTATGCCAAATCTAATTTTGCGACCTCGAAAGGGGGGGGGGACAACTTTTGGGGGGCAAAAAACCTCAAAATTTTCGGACTTTTTCCAGTTTTTCGCTTATAACTAAAAAACGGCCCATATTATGTAAAAAATAGATCGGTAGTAAATTAAAGAAGACAAAATTTCTCGTTGATTAAAAAAACAAAGTTTAAAATTGGTCCAGTAATTCGATTTTTATGGGGATCCAAAAAACAGCAAATTTTTCCAACTTTGTCAAAAACTGTGTTTTACCCATTTTCAATGTGCTGTAACTTTCCAACATCAAATTTTATCACTACCCCCCCCCCCCCTCTTCCTAAAAGTTGTAGAGCATCAATCCCTGAGTTCAAAAAACAACGATTTTTATAAATTAAGCTGATTTTGAAATTTTGTCAACTCATAAAGCAAAATTGGGGAAAACCTTACATTCACACAATCGGGGTTTCGCTCTTTTTCGATGTCTGTGAGTCTGGAAATCAATTCTGAGGCTTAGGTGTGTCATCTGAATGCATCTGAAAATTATTTTAAAAGAATTTTGTGAAAATTTTAAAATGTAAATAATTATTCATGACTTTTACCTGTAGTGCTGGTTTCTTTTTCAATAATTTTTTTTAATTTTTTTTTTGGGGTTTAAAGGCGAAAAACCTGGGTGGTTATCATCGCCTCTTTTTTTTTCCAATAAATATACCAGGTGCCTTAAAAGTCCCATGTCCCCTCTTTAACTTTTGTGTTTGTTGAAACAAACAAATATCCCTTGGGGAACGATACTAACTTAGCTCAAAGAATCTTTTGAAGTAATAGGAAATTTTGAGTGTCCACTAAAAATGGGGGATTTTGGGGGCAACTCAAAATTTTTAAATAGGAAGTATGGTCATGCGATACCTCATTTTAAAGGTCTATTTAAGACTAGGAAAATGACATAAAGAAAATAAAAATCGGACCACCCAAAAGAAAATGGCGACGAAAAACGTGTTGAAATAAATCGACATAAAGTTGCTAATATCTAGCATCTGACTCTAGCAAACTGAAGGCATGGTTTCACCAGCATCCTCCATTTCCGGAGAGGAACGTGATCATGTCAATAAACAGTGGAATAGTAGGTGGGGAGCAGGTGAATTGTCATTCAGCCCCAGAAATAGGCAAGGCTTGTATGATAAAGATGATAGGCCAAAACTTCCACAGCCTTAAGTTGAAGCGCACGGATAAAGTCGTTACACTCGCCCAGGTTACACAAACCTTGAATGTTGGCTCCCAAATGCTGACTGCTGTTGATCCTACAACGTTGTTTCAACGAATCTGTATAGCGAAACAGTCTGACGAAGATTTGGAACACTACTTCACCCATGAACTGGCACCGTATCCAATTATTCAACGAACATGGATTACGAAAGGGAACCAAATATCTGTTGTACAAGGCTTTCAAGCCAGTAGCTGTTCCCACAGGTTTGCAAGATAAAATGGTTGTTGTGGATGGAGGATTTCTCCTTCACAAAGTTGTGTGGGACAAGCACGAATCTTTTGGTGTCATCTGCAAAAAGTACGTCAGCTTCATCAACAGGCACTACGGATCAACAGTGATTGTTGTGTTCGATGGGTACCCAAGTGAGGCGAATCAGCGAGGCACTAAAAGCTCAGAAAGGGCTCAGCGTTCGAAAGTGAAGACTTCAGCCGATATAATGTTTGATGAGAGTACACTCCCGGCTGTTTCCCAAGAGAAATCAACCAGCTTCGGAACTGTGCTTGTGGTCAGTGAGGATATTGACGCCCTAGTCATCCTGTGTGGGGCTCCCAGTAATGCCACCTACAACAACATCTACCTCCTTAAGCGCGGGAAGAAGGGACAAGCTGACTCGTACTACTCCACCTCATCGTACCAGTTCGAGAAGAAACACCTCCTGCTCGTACATGCCTTCTCTGGGTGCGACACAACCTCCACGCCATTCGGGCATAGGAAAATCAAACTGCGTAAACTAATCGACAGTACCCCAGCATTGAGGGAAGCTGCTGTGGTGTTCTACAAGGCATCTGCAACTCCAGCAGACATCAGCAGAGCTGGGGAGAAGATCCTGATGGCAATGTATGACACCGGAAGAACTATCATCCGCAGCATCATTGAGCTGAGGTATCATCTCTTTGTGAAGATGTCAAAGGTGAAGTTCATCATACCCCGACTTCCTCCAACACTCGACGTTGCGGACCTGCACAGCTACAGAACATTCCTCCAGATTCAGTGGTGGATGGGAAACACGCTAGACCCTCTTGAATGGGGTTGGAGACGGGACAGCCTTGGACTCACCCCCATTCTTATAATGAAAGAACCTGCTCCCCAAGAGCTTCTGAAACTGGTGTTCTGCGGGTGCAAAAAGGGATTTACCAGTGCATGCACTTACCGAAAGTCAGGCCTCAAGTGCAGCACTGTGTGCAATAACTGTGTGGGAAGTTTTTGCACAAACGCTCAATACATCGAACTCGACGTAGACTTGGATGACGAACTCGCTGAGGAGGAAGATGAGGATGAGCCTAATGAGGAACTTTGCAGCGAGGAAGTTGAGGAGAAATAAACTGACGATGTCCTATCTGAGTCAGCAAATAACGCCAATCAGCCTGATGAAGAAGAACTTCAACCAAGACCATTAAAACGACCAACATTTTTAATATTTGTTCATTATTTTTGTTTTTTTCGGCAATTATCTACACAGGCCTAGCCTTAGAGGTACCGTTTGTTGTCTCCTTTTTTATTTGCGGTTATGCGTGATGAAGCGTGTATGTATTTGTGTAGTTGTCTTTATGTTTTTGTAAGCAAAGGTTAATGTTTTTTTAAAGTTATAAATTGTAATTTGTTTATGCATGTAGATATAAGTGTTTTTATGTGTTGTATTTGAGTTATAAACAATTTTAACGTTTGAAATAAAAATAAACAAATAAGTAAGAATTTATCTTGATAAAAAAATCTTTTACCGCAATTAATGTAAACTGAACCCCTTTTTTATCCTCTATATACTGGGCTATTAGAACACTTTCCTAACTAACTCATTACCACATTACCATACAAAGCTTAAAAGTGACTTCACCAAAAGTCGCCCTAGATGTAAATATATTAACTAGCATTAATAAGCTATATTTAAAATAACAAGTACCTAAATGTCTCCTTTACTCAAATTTGTCATTCCAAACTTTACTTCAGACGTTTTCTTGAAGAATTTTATTTCTGCCAATATTTACGTGTTTTGTCGGTCTGAACACGAAATAGAAGGAATCCACAGTTTGCACAGTTCTACTTACGTCAAAGTAACAACACATTACTTACATGCAATTAGCACATTAGGCTACTGGTGGAACATGATTTGCATGAAATATATGGTCAAGAGATAACTACCCCATTAGCTATTTGCTGTTAAAGCTGAATAGTAGCTTAATATAATCAATGACGCTGTATCTATACACATGACTGATATGTATCATTAATGAATGTTTATCAAAGTAGATTCTGCATACAATTACAAAGTAGATTCTGCATATATTTTAACCAAGTCGAAAGCTTTTGATAGATAATAGAAGAAAAATACAAATTAGTCGTAAGTTAAGTTTATATACGATTTTAATTGAATTTTATCTAGTTAAATAATATTTTTAACACGGATTTAATAAAAAAGAAACAAAAAGTAATGGTTTTGTTAATAGTGACACGTCATGATTGTGTTGGTTGTTAGTATCAGTACTAAACCAGGAGGTGTAATTTATTTAATTTATTTTTGTTTCATGTTGGAAAACATAACAACATATTGATATAAACGATATACATATTTACATGAAACAGAGATCAAACAAAACAAAGAAAAGAGATGAAATTTATATAGAATATCCATACAAGTTCTAGATGTATCTTCTTCTATGTATTATTATTAAATGTTGGAAAATTTGAGAGGAATTGCAAAACTTCTGACCAAAATGAATTCGGAGAACAAAAATTTATTAATTGTATTAAAAACAAAGTATGACGTAGTCCTTATAAAGAACTGCATTCCTTAGCACAAGGGTCGAATACATTTGTTAAATTCTTACTGGAATTTCAAAGTAAATGCAGGTAAACAGGTACTTGGAATTTTACCAACACCTGTAGTAGGCCGGACCAAAAGTAATTTTGTAAAGGCAACCAATGTTAATCACACACCGAGATATAAATTATTATTAGTATTAACTTGTTCTTTCCCTTTTAAGTATTGTTGCAGAGTGTTTAAACATAGTAACCTTAATTTAACTAAATGCTACTTCATCATTTTCAGTAATAGCATTGAAAGACGTTAAACTTTTAGTAAGATAGGCAAACACAAGACATCATTCATACGACGTTTTTAACACCTTTATTTAGAATATGTAAATATATAAAGATTTTGATTATTTACTAGTATTGGTATGAGAGAGAAACTATTTTTTTCGGTTTTATATTATCTGATAAGAACAAACTGTATAACTACCAAATTTACATTTTACTCTTCTAAAATTTTTTTCGACTGTTTTATAATTTTATCTCCCCCGCACGGGGGGGTGCAGACTAGCTGCACCTACTAAGAGGGGTTTGGCGTCCCTCGCGGTACCCGAGTCTAACAACGCCCAACACATTCAACACTTACAAAACATCCATCCAATCACATAAACACACACATTAAACAATACAACATTCCAATTCTCACCTTCTTTTAGGAATTTTGACTGTGCAGAGCCATTGCGCGTTGGAAGTGCTGAACCTGCCAGAGTCTGGACAACCTCTGGTTTGGTAAGGCTGATGTGAGCTTGCTCTGCCGAGACGTATGCGTGGTTTCTGTTCTGGGGCCAGCCACTTCGGTTCTTGGTCAGGAAGTGTTCGCGGTGTTGAAGAAAGTCGGATTCTTCCTCACAGTAGTTTCGGGTTCCAGACTGATGTCCATCCAGACTGGCAAAAGAGTGCTCGGGATCCTCACGGAACTGGGGGTTCGGAAGTGATCGCAATGTGATCTGATGGGCAAGCCCTTACCGAGTTCGCCTGATTCCGCCTAACACGATGCGCTGGACAAAAAAAAACACATGGTAAAAAAAACCGTCAAAGATTTAGGAACAAAGAGACATCATTCAGATTCGTCTGATGAGTCTGTTAACAAAGAATCGTTTAAAAAGACAAAGGAGAGGGCTGCTCAACAACCATCTGAGTTGCCAGCTCCCAAATTTTTAGTTTTTTCAAACGCGGAAAAAGATTCTGACCTATCAAAGGTATCACCCTTTGTAATCAACAAGGCAATTACTGGAACAGCGGGCCCTGTACTTTCCATTAGGAAATTACAGAATGGCACAATTTTAGTTGAAACTAACAGCGGGAAACAAAGTTTGTCGCTGTTAAAGATGACTTCCTTCTATGACAAAGTCAAAGTATCTGTAGAACCTCACAGATCCTTGAACTATTCAAAAGGTGTCATTACATGTAGAGATTTGATCCCCATTAGTTTGGAGGAAATAAAAAGCGAACTAGATAGCCAATCAGTTCTTGAAGTCACTCGCATAATGTGCAGTGAAAATGGTGAGAAAAAAGCCATGGCTTCTTTAATTCTTACATTTGCCACACCCACACTGCCAGAGCATATCTACGCTGGTTTTTACCGTCTTTCTGTCAGACCTTACGTCCCAAACCCTCGACGTTGTTTTAAGTGTCAAGGGTTTGGACATGTGAGTTCTACATGCACAAAGCAAGAAATATGCGGTCAATGCGGCAAAAAAGGTCATAATAGTGAGGGCTGCAATGATGACGCCAAGTGTCCCAACTGTGGTGGCGATCATCCTGCACGGTCCTTTAACTGTGAAAAGTTTAAAGAAGAAAAAGCAGTCCTTACTATCATGGCTAAGGATAAAATATCTTTTAATGCCGCAAAAAAAATTATATAAAACCTCTAGGCCTGCTCTAGAA
The DNA here is from genome assembly GCA_018207615.1 of Philaenus spumarius. Taxonomy (NCBI): domain Eukaryota; kingdom Metazoa; phylum Arthropoda; class Insecta; order Hemiptera; family Aphrophoridae; genus Philaenus; species Philaenus spumarius. The sequence continues at coordinate 20,343 of JAGFPH010002034.1, forward strand.
GGTAAATCATTTGCTGCAGTGGTTTCAAACAAGAGCAACACTCTATGCGCAAACTGTGGAGAATTGGCTAAGACTGTCAAAATCTTAACTGACCAAGTCGCTCAGCTAGTCGCTCTATTCTCTAAAATGTCTCCTTCCGCTCCCGCTTCTGCTTTAGTTGATTAAAATTCCCTTCTTCCATCCTCTAGTTTCTCGGTATCACAAGCAGAAATAGAACCATCTATCCCTGCTCTTGATCTGAGAACTGGAACTCGGGAAAAAACTATAATAAAAAAGAAAATACCCCAATAACTGGGGTAAAACAATTTAAAAAAAATCTTATACTTGTCCATCTGTAGTAACAGGAAGAAGTTCTGGACCCGTTCCAGGGAAGAAACCTGTTGCTATGAAGAGTAAAAATACAAAAATTACAAAAAGTAGTAAAAAAGAAAATGAAAAAGGAGGTTCCCCTACAAATCCTCCTAAAAGCCCTTCTAAAATCCCTGATCCTTGCCCTTCTCCACCCTCAACATCTTCCAAGACGTCTGAGGGAAATATGGAAGTGGACAAGGACACACAACCTAAAAACCATCCTGTCAATACAGAACAGGAAAAGGAAAAGGTTACAAAGGGACCATGTCCCTTCTAATATTTATTTATTTAAATTAGTATATTATTATATTTCTCTGAGTATATAATATGTACTGTTGAAATATATTATCATCAATTATCTATGTCCACGATCCCAAATATGAATGTGGTTCAGTGGAATTTAAACGGTGTTAGGAGTCACATGGAAGATCTGAAAGTTCTTGTGCGAGACTCGTCGCCTCTATTCGTTTGTCTCCAGGAGACACATCTTCATAATACCCATTCTTTATATTTAAGGGGGTATTCTGTCTTCAGGTCAGATTTTGTTACAGAGGAGAGAGCAAGAGGTGGCGTAGCCATACTTGCTCACAACTCTGTGGATGGTGTTCACGTAAATCTGGATACACCATTACAAGCAGTAGCAATTCGAGTCACTGTTCCCATAAAACTAACAATATGCAGCCTATACCTGCCACCAAGCTATACCGTTCAATCAAACGACTTGATGGATTTAATATATCAATTACCTGCTCCGATTCTTTTGCTTGGCGATTTCAATGCACATCACTATTCGTGGGGATCCTCAACCTGCAATCCAAGGGGTATCCGCATAGAGAGGATACATCCGATTTAGATTTATTTTTACTTAATAATGGATCGTTAACACACTTAGCAGCTTCGACAGGAGGTTGGACGGTCGTAGACTTGTCATTTTGTAGTCCTTCGATAGCTACAAGATTTGAGTGGACAGTGATGTCAGATTTGTATGGCAGCGACCATGCCCCTATACAAATTTCTTTCAACGACTCCTCTTTTCTGAACAACCAAACACCACGATGGATAATAAATAAAGCCTTCTGGAATGATTTTACAAATAAATTTGCATTGGCAGAAAATAATCAACATATTTCTATAAATGAAACAGTTGATACATTTACAGATTCCATTATTTCAGCAGCAGAAAATACTATACCAAAATCTTCATCACGACCAAAACGTCCACCAGTTCCTTGGTGGAATGACAAATGTAAAGAAGCTCTGCGCTTACGAAGAAAAGCGTTAAGAACCTTTAATCGGATAACGACAGGAGAAAATCTAGAAAATTATAAAATCTTGCGTGCCAAAGCTCGCAGAGAATTCAGGCAGAGCAGGAAAGATTCTTGGACCCATTATATCAATACAATAACCAGAACGACTACCACATCAACAGTTTGGAAGAAGCTACGTTCTGTGTGTGGCCATGTTCCCTCTGCTCCTTTGATGGGGCTGATGCAGCAGGATGGGATATTGACTACAGACAGCCATAAAATTGTAAGCATTTTGGGCTCATCCTTTTCTAGGTTCTCTTCAACAGCCGTGTATTATGATGCTTTTCGCACTTATAAAGCTGCTCAAGAGGCCATGCCATTCACTATCGGCATATCACAGGATTCTCCGTTGAATGACCCATTTACAATGGATGAATTGGAATCTGCCTTATTGTCGGCTACGGATTCAGCTCCCGGACCCGATAGTATCGTATATACTATGATTAAACACCTTCCAGAGTCGGGTAGAACAGCTCTTCTCCAAATATACAATCGTATATGGGATGAGCATATCTTTCCTGATTCTTGGTTGGAGGCCATAGTAATTCCTTTATTAAAACCAGGGAAAGACAAAACTGACCCAAGTAGCTATCGTCCTATCTCTCTCACCAGCGTTCTATGTAAACTGGTGGAGAAGATGGTCAATCGGCGACTTGTATGGTACCTTGAAAGTAACCAACTGATCTGTAAAGAACAGTGTGGTTTCCGACAGGGAAGATCATCTATCGATCAGCTGGTTTTGTTAGAGTCGGCCATTCAAAATGCCTTCCTTCTTCGACAGACACTTGTTGCAGTGTTTTTCGATCTTGAAAAGGCATATGATACGGCTTGGAGAAGAGGAATTCTAAATGTATTACAGTCTTGGGGTATTCAAGGGAGAATCTTAGCATTTATTAAAAACTTTCTGTCCAATCGATATTTTAGGGTGCGACTTGGATCCACCTTATCAGATTGATTTTATTTAGAGAATGGTGTCCCTCAAGGCAGCGTACTTAGCGTCACCTTATTTGCAGTTGCTATTAATAGCACCACTGCTAATGTCCGATTACCTGTACACTGTTCTCTTTTTGTTGATGATTTTGCCATCTACGTGGCAACCAGAAACACCGCAACCGCAGAAAGAACACTGCAATTAACGATCAACAAATTACAAACATGGTCCAATCAGACAGGATTTAAGTTTTCCGCTGCTAAAACTAGATGCATTGCTTTTACTCGTCGCAGACAGCATTTTAGTCCCACTTTGTACCTAAACAGAACTCTACTTCACTCCGATAACACAGTCACATTTCTAGGTCTTATTTTAGACCATAGACTCTCTTGGAACCCGCATGTGACAAATTTAAAATCACGCTGCATCAGACACGTTTAGATATGTTACGGGTTTTAAGCGGTTCTCATTGGGGAGCCGATAGAACCTGCATGCTGCGTTTTTACCGAGCTCTTATTCGATCACGAATTGACTATGGGTCCATAGTCTATTCGTCAGCTAGGTTATCGGTTCTTAAAAAGATTGATTCCGTTCATAACACTGCTCTCCGTCTAGCATCCGGAGCTTTTCGTTCTAGTCCCATTAGTAGTCTGCTTGTTGAAACGGGTGAGCCATCGCTCACGCGACGAAGACAACGGCTACAATTGTCATATATGTGTAATATGCGCTCCAAACCTTTACACCCTTCATATGATATTATATTCAACAATCAATTATTTACACAATACAAATTTCGCAAACAATCTACTGCTCCCTATGGGATCAGAACTATCCGTATCCTCAATAATCTAGGTTTAACACTACCTCCAATATATGAAAATACACCATGTTTTGTCGCTCCATGGTTAATTAAAAAGCCTCATGTTGATCTTTCACTGTCTAGATATCTAAAACAAACTACACCCGATGTTGTTTACTGTCAGGAATTTATATCCATATGTAAACTCTACCCATCAAGTCAGATCATTTTCACCGATGGTTCTAAACTGGACAATGGAGTCGGATGTGCATTTGTTCTGTCAGGAAACAGCTTCACTTATGGATTACCATCTTGCTCTTCTGTATATACAGCAGAACTTTTTGCAATACTCAAGGCACTCAATATTGTACTGGCAACACCGGTGCACCTTCTTATATGTTCAGATTCAAGAAGTGCACTTGAATCCATTCAAGATATGTACTCTCCTAACCCTTTGGTCAAAGATATTCTGTGCTCCATGCACAGACTTTGGCTACGGGGCGTGGGAGTGTCGTATTGCTGGGTTCCGGGTCACGCCGGTATACATGGAAACACTAAAGCAGACCTAGCTGCTAAGGAAGCCACTTCCTTACAGCCTAGCGTGAGTAGAGTAATGTCGTCCGACTTTATGTCCTCTGTAAAACAAGCCCTGTTTAGACAGTGGGGAGAAGAGTGGGTAGCAGTACAAGGAAATAAACTCCGGCAAATTAAAGATACCGTTCGGCCATGGATATCCTCAAACCGCCAAAGCCGTCGAGAGGAAGTGGTGGTTTCTCGCCTTTCCATTGGCCATTCTGGGTTAACCCACGAATTTCTGATGCGTCGGGGGATCCGCCACTTTGTCCTTACTGCTTAAACCTTCTTTCTATTAAACATATACTTTTAGATTGTGAAAAGCTGAAACATGTTCGGAAGAGGTTTTGTCTACCAAATTGCATTCAGAGGATGCTGGGTGATGACCCCCAAACCATTAATATGGTGTTAGCATTCCTTCATCGGTTGAATGTAATTGGAAACATTTGAAACAACATACATTTACGTAACTTAAATACCATGTTTAGATTTATTACTTATTATGTTAATTAGAGTTTTATTCATTGTTATGTTACAGGGCCCTTTACAACCCTGTGACAAGTTGTTAGTGTATAATTATTGTTGTTATCGTTGTTGTTTTTTTTATCGTGTATCGTCTGTAGTGTGTGTAAATTAAAAATTTAATTTTATACCTGTGTGTGATTGTATGAGCATTATATGAATTCTCTTCGTTATCCAGGCGATGATAACCACCCAGGTTTTTCGCCTTTAAACCCCCCCCAAAAAAAAAAAAAAAAATTTATCTCTCTCTCTGTATCGCCTACTTATATCTGTAACAAACGATCTCAATATTTATTTGACTGGATGCGATTTTAGAAGAAACAGACTTTGTACAAATAAAAATAACATTTTCATCTCTTAAAAAATAAAACCTACCCTTCAACTACGCCATTCAAGGGTTAAAAAAAATGTAATTCTAGTGTACATGAAAAAACTCAGTTTGTTGTTTGTTTTATACAATGTGGAGCGTGTCTACTGAAAGTAATAATTTATAAAATACTAGCTGACCCGGCAATGCTTTGCTATTGCTTAATTTGAAACTTTGAAAGCCTGTAATTCGTATCCCTGAGGGCCGATGTAAATTATAATGGGATTCTGCTCATTGCTTGATTTACCTAACCTAAAATTATATTCAGTTTTTGATCCAAATCAGTTGTTGATCAAAATCAGCTGTTGATCAAAATCAGCTGTTTTAAGCTTTTCATACGAACAGCTGTTTTTTGTGCCCCTGATAAAATCAAAAGAAATCTTTCTTCTTCTTCCTTAAGATTGACCTTCCATAAGATTAACATTGAAACTTTGAGGGCCACTGGGGCGTAGCCCTAATGTCCTAGGACTTTGGTAAATGGACCTAAAACCTTCCCAGGGTTAACCTGTGTTACTATGCAAAATTTCAAAGCAATCGGATGGACGGTTTGGTAACGCATAAAGGGCAAACATACAGACAAACGTACAAACATACATTGAATTTTATATATATAGATATATTCTTTGATTTGTGAAAATATAGTTATTGATTGTCTTAACTGGACTGGTTATTTTTACTGTACAGGGTGAACTAAAAGTCTGGAGACAGCTTAATACCTCAAAATGAGATAGAAATAAAAGCAGTTATTCACAACCACGAAAGAACCACTTTTTGGTGCGTTTGAAATTTTTGTCCGCCATCTTGGAATGAACTTAATTTTTTTAAATGAGATAGTGGTCATGTGATACATCATTTCGATGTAGAATTTCAAGAGAAACCCAACGGTGAAATTTGCACATCCATATCTTTAACCGATTAAAAATGGCGGCCAAAAACAACAAAATCGTGTTTTCCGATTTTGCCCCATTTTTTTGTAGGCCTACCATTTTAAAAAAATATTAATTATTCTTCTTTTTGGATTCAGAATTAAATAAGCTTTCAAACGATATGCCACACAACGATATACGGGAGTATTTACAAATTTTGAGTTTGCAACCATTTTGATTTTTTCAAAATTGATTTCGAGTGGTTCAACCAAATACAGTTGAGTGGCATATCGTTTGAAAGCTTATTTAACTCTGAATCCAAACAGAAGAATAATCAATATATATATATATAAAATTAAGATAACGCGCAAGAGTGGTACTCTAATTAATTTGCGTGTGATTTTTCTCGGGGCTTATTAGTATTAAATAATTTAATTATATTAGAAATATAACACAAAGCCATACATAAACCAATTAGATAAACAGATAATTAATCCGAAAGGATTTTCCCGCTCCTGTGAGTACTGATATTGTATCTGCCCAAAGCGATCAAAAGAACTGAATCACACGAAAGAGTGCTTCGAAACCAATAGATAAACTAAATGCAGAAAGTAATTGCTAATGAAAAGCGTCAAACCGCAGTGTGCATGCTCTTCACTTTAGTGCTGGGATTATATGCTGCAGTTAAACTCAAAGGCTTAAGCAGAAGGCTAACGTCAAAACGCTTTTATTTTAATTCTTTAGTGCTAAATATGAATGGCTCACTAGAGATAATTAATTCTAAAAGCTGGGTTTATTCTAGATTAACCCAGAAAATGAATCTTTGCATATTAATAGAACAAACTTTTATGGTATTTTTTTATATATCAGGGGAACCGGACGGGCTATAAGTTCTTGTAAAAAGCAAAATGTGAAGAATAATCACTTTTGTATATATAAAACCACAAAAACGTTTCATTCTAGTATGAAAAATGTCAAAACGTTGTAACTCCTGTCAATACAAGTTTTCAGTTGTTGGATATTTTAAAGAACGACTTAGAAAACCTAGGTGTGTACCAAATATGGACCAAATCGGTCGTAAAATTCGACCGTTAGAGTGCGAACACACATACGCACCCCCCCCCACACACACACATATATATAACATTTTTAATGACACCATAAAACGTGTTCTGGGGATAATGACCGGTGCTCATTGACAACTCCCGACCTTAGGTCTCACCATAAGAGTCACTGCAATAGTTCATCTTTCCTATGGAAATTCCTTAATAGAAAATAGTGACATATAAACATAACTATTTGTATTATGGAGAAATGAAGGACTCATAATAATCCCTCTCTACCTCCCCCAAACATAAAGAAACTTGTTTCTTCGTAATTTTGAAATAGTCTCAGGTTTCTTGGAATATTACAGAAAAGGATCTGAGATACGTAATATGAATTCGTGTCGGATACAGATCTATAAAGATTATCTGTTCTTATACAAACTAAGTGGGAATGTCGTGTACAATGCGATTGATGGAAATTAAAGTAATGGAATTTGTGTGTTTAAAAAAAATGTTTTCACATAAAGTTGTCTGATATGTAGTTATATTAAATACATTAAAATAGTCATAAATTTCAGAAAAATGTATTTCTGATTTACGAATGCCATCTTCATAACCGATTTCTGAATGACATCTAAGGGAGTCAGAATGGATTTGACTCCCCAAACGCATCAATCACAAAAATAAGGGATTTAAATATGCAAAGTACAGCTTTTGTATTTAAAAAAATATATAATATTTCATTTCATTTAAATTGATCAAAATAGAATAATTTTCCAAATTTACGACTCAAATAGTCAACATGTGCCTTCCAATATAAGACGTGTTTATAAAACTAAGTAGTATTTGTAGGCGTTATCTCTCCATCAATGTTATTACAGGCACAGAGCTTACTTGTAATTCCCACACGAATGTAACTTAATACTTTTTATAAGTATCTGCCTAGTTCGAATCTAAAAAAACAGTGCTCTAGATTCATCTGGTACAGTACATCATGTAGTATCAAATAAGAACGTAATAAAATATAAAACTGCATATTTTCAGATAAAATGAAAACTTTCACATTGCTTTGAATCTAACGAAACTACATTTCACGTTGCATGTAGACTATGAAATTGAAAAAAACATTTGGACAGTTCGTCTGAGACTTCTACTGGGCCGATTTACATGCGGGATTTACCAAAAACAAAGGTTTCGGTCCTATATTAGCAGGCTAAAAACAGGCTGAGGTAAATAAATCCCTACTCGATCTAATGTTTGCCCTTGGGCTTTATTTATAGTCATACAGAATGCTAGTCGAATAGGGAATTGCCTTCTCTTGAATTCAAATGGCAGGGTTGCATCAAATGGTGTAAGGTATATTCTTGGTATTAAAACGGTTTCTCCCATATTGTTGCCATCAATGAATTCTAAAATTAAATTGTTTTCGTTCATTTTCTTCACCACCATTCTGGTACCGTTTAGAAGACCTTGAGTAACATTAATGTTCCTTAATAACATCACAATAGCACCATCTTTCTATTTTATATACATCAGACAAACTACAACTTTTTGTTTGTTATAGTGAGTTTTTAAATGTAGGCCTATTAAAACTGTAGACCTATTTTTAAAATGTTGTATTTATCTACATAAAAAAAGGTCTTCGCCTTAATTATATATCAAAAACTTTATTTGTTAGTAGCAGTACTTTTATTCAAATGTATTTTCGTTTTCATATGTTTAACCCAATATGCCTTTATTATACTTTTATTACACACATCACAATGTATTACAGGTTTATTTGAACTACTATTATTTATATTTATTTTATTATTTTTATTAGTTTTATTATTTTTATTTTACTATGACTTTTAACATGCTTATTCCATTCAGCCTCTAAATCATTCACACCACATTCTTCATATTCAATCTGATACTTGCCCCATTCTGCATCGTTCTGATAAGAACGATTTGTTTGGTTAATCACACTTGACGCTGACATGTTTTCAGAGTTGTCAACTCCCTTACTATATACCTTTTTATACGAAGACTTAAAAGTATGAGGATGTACGATGGAATTTGTAGCTGACATGTTTTCAGAGATGCCGTCTCTCTTACTACTACGGGCCTCTTCCGAGTGATTTAGTGTGCGACTTAGAATAATTTTGTATTACCTTATTTATTAGCTGACATGCTTTACTAGATGTCGTCTCCTTACTATATATCGTTTTATAGGAAGACTTGAAAGTACGAAGGAAGATCTAAACGTACGATGCTGTACGGAGGTGTGACCTTGGAGTGCGCTAGAACAAAATTGCTGGCGCACTGGAGATCGACGATCAAATTCCTCGGAACTTGTTAGCACAAAGTCGGCCAACCCGGCACCAAATCTCCGATGCGCCAGAACCGCCATTTCTCTAACTACTTATGTATATATATATGTATATATCTGTTTTTTTATATCACCCCAAAAAGTGTTCTGGAGACCATGAATGGTGCTAATTTATTACTCCCGACCTTAGGTCTCACCATAAGAGTCACTGCAATAGCTCATCTTTCCTATTATCGAAATTCGCTAATAACGCATAAAATATTGCTAGATCCATGTTGTCAGCGTCGCCAACTTGAAAAAAGTTTTTTTATCAAAACATTATTTTTTAAAAACCTTTTGAATGACGTAAAATTTAAAATATGTCTTAAAAAAAACCCTACAATTCCCCACAACCGAAAAAATTACGCCTTAATTAACCATTTAAATAATTCTTTCTACAATAATTTCCACCCCAAAATACTATACATTTTAATTACGGTAATAAAACTGTGAGGTTTTTGTAAAGTGCTCGGCGCCTCCACAAGATCCTTCTTACGGATCAAATTTTAGCTTGACATGTGACGTACTCCAAAGAACTGGGTAGAAATAAGTACAGAGACCTTTTCACAAAATTATTAAATATATTCTGAAATTTCTGAAAACAGTTCCTACAATAATTATTTTGCACTATTTTTAAATACATATAAATGAGATACAGTTAATTTTTACTCAAATTATAAATCCAAAAATAATAAAATGAAAGTTTACATCCTCCTAAGTAGGGCGGTGCTGGTCATTAAATCTTCTGCTCTCTTAACCTTTAATCTATGTATCTTATGTTAATGATTGAATCTAAAATTTCTTCTAATTACTAGTACATAATACAATCTGATATTACAAAATCTATATATATAAAAATGAATTGCTGTTCGTTAGTCTCGCTAAAACTCGAGAACGGCTGGACCGATTTGGCTATTTTTGGTCTAGTAGTTCATAGAAGGGTTATACGTAAAGAAAAGTTTGAAAAGTTTCCAGAAAAAGTTTCAAATTTGGAAGAAACTGAACAGCATTTATTGTATGAACTCAAAACCATAGCTTACAAAAACAGCTGTTCGTATAAAAAGCTTATGTTTGTTTACATGTATTACCATAGCAACATTACTTAGCAAATTTATAATCACTTTAATACTCTTCAAAACCAACAGATTTTTAAGGTTAGATTGAAAAACTATAAACAAACACAAATAAAAATGCTTACAGAATTATAATTCAACTCAAACATTGCTTATTAAATATCTATAGGCCTATTTAGAGATATGCTGCTTAAAATATTGTTTATATAAAATATATCATAACTATGAAGTTTTTAATACTTTTCAAAACATATTTTCGCTATCAATAATAATAATAACAAACAAATTATTTGACACCATGCATAACCATAAACATACAGGAGTTTAAACATATTTTATTGAAAACTAAACAAACCATCTGAATTAAACTAAATGCCAATAAAATATCACATTCGTAGCTTTATTTTGATATATACTGTATATTGTATATTTAAATACTAAACAATATATATCTTATACTAATTAGGCCTATACATTTAAAATTACAAACTCTATTTGAACCAGTTTGTTACATCCTAAATTAACGCGGATGTTACAAAGTGATTCAAATATCTTTTCTACGACCCCCAGCTAACTTAAACCATCGCTAAGAAAGGGTTAAAAGAAATTCGAAATTTTAGGGTGGTTTTGGGAGGTGGCTCAAAGTTACTAAAAATCCCTATAAGAACGAATTGGAATGAAATTTGGTACGTAGCTTCCTTTAAGGCCGTAGGTGCTCGCAACATTGTCAATGAAATTAAGTGAAAGTCAAACTTAGTAAAAACTATAAATTAAAACGATATATTTAAAGCTTTTTCATGTTAGATAGTAGTTTACAGGAATACAATTTTCAGTGCTTTCCTAAATAGCGTAGACTTTTTTTCATGACCACAGTAGGATATGCACAGGTATTCAACGAACACTTAAAAAGAATTACAATTACGTCAAAAAGACTGAAAATACCAACAACCACGGGCAACGCCGTATGGGTCAGCTAGTGTATTATATTATTTATAGATTTATTTGAATGATATTAAGTTGCTTTGGTGACTGATTTCGATTACTTATGAGGTGTTTTAAACCCTCTTTTCAGTTAATCCTAATAAACCAGTCCCAATACAATTATTTATTAATGAATGATTATTTATTTATTTTTGATTTATTTTAATGTTACTTCTGATATAATACTCTGGATATGATTTCGTTTGTTATTTAATTTCAACCCTCGAGATCTGTCTTTACAATGAAATGAAATATTAATGCTACTTACATAATTTTTTTTCCCACTCTCAAACACTTTGCACTTTTGTTTGATTTTTATAAACTCCCTTGTTGACTTTTATTAATTTTATGTTACACTTTACTACTGCACTTTATTCCTTGGTTTTTGTTGGTTCCTGGATTCATTTGATGTATCTAATTTGATTGAAAACTTTGTTTAATGATTTTATATTTTATTGATATTACAATAGGTTAATTACCTTGTATCATTCCGTCGACAATACAAAATGTATCCTGGTTAGGATGACCGGTTTCAACGGTTATACCGTCATCTTCAGATCCTTTGATTTAATTCCGCCTGTACTGGCGTCGTCTTCTATATATTATTGGCACATTTATACATTTAATTACAATGTTTTGTACGGTATTGACGACTGCCCGGTGTACATGTTCAACCAGTGCGGCAATAATAAAACATTTATAAACTAGACTAGGGTAACGATTCGTGGCGCCATACCATGATTATGTGTTTTTATTGTGTCAGTGTTTTTGTGATAATAATTATAACTTATTTATTTATGACTTACAGTCCAATAACATTGTAATTAAATGTATAAATGTGCCAATAATATATAGAAGACGACGCCAGTACAGGCGGAATTAAATCAAAGGATCTGAAGATGACGGTATAACCGTTGAAACCGGTCATCCTAACCAGGATACATTTTGGATTGTCGACGGAATGATACAAGGTAATTAACCTATTGTAATATTAATCTAATACACAATCCAGGAAGCCAACATACAATATGTTTAAGTTTATATTTTAGTTTGAAAATTTATTTCTTGTTACTGATAATGAAGTTACTTTATTAAATGATTAATGTAAAAATAAAACTGATGCATCTCGAAAGGTTTGGTTTCAGTCTTCCGCTGTACGATGAATTGAATTCTAATTTAGTTTGTGTTCTTTTGTAAATTTATTTCAAAATAATTTTTATTTTATAATTTTTTTATAAATTCTTATCGGTTGCTGGTATTTACCAACAACCCTGACAAAACTTAATTAATTCATGCCAGTAATTAATTGCAATTTAACCCTTATAATTGCGCGTATCTTACAAAAACTATTTACATAATACAGTATACCCTGTAAAACATCACAAGCTGTCCGTACATTATAGATTAATTAATCGTCCACGTCTAATCGATAGTGTTAGTAGAGAACAATATGAAGTATCGATATTAACAGTATAATTGTACCCGTAAATAAGTATTTTGGTGAACAGAATTGGGCTCCAGTTCAATTAGTTTACCTTATTGAAAGCAAAAACGGATTCAACTGTATAAATCTTCTTAAAAGTTTGTCTCCAAGGATTTTAATTAAATTATTTTAGTTTTGAAACTTCCTTCAAAATGTTAAATAAAATAAAACATATATAATAAACAAACTTAATAGACTAAAACACAATAAACTGAGTACGAATTAGTAATATCTTCTATCTATATATATAAAAGGCAAAGCCCTCACTCACTCACTCACTCACTCATCATCACTAATTCTCCCACTTTCCATGAATCTAGGGAGGTGAAATTTGGCATGTGTATACTTTGTGATGTAAATAGGAAAACTATAAAGAAATTTCATTTTGATATTCAAATTTTTAGGGGTAGTTTTGGGGGTTTAGGGGTTGTTTTGACTGATCACAGTTTCTCAAAAACCATACCACCTAGGAACTTTAAATTTGGTACAAATATTGCTCATAGGCACTAAAGGCACACGAAGAACGGATTTAAAAATATTTTGCCAGTAAGGGTTGTAACAACCCCTAAATCAATAAATATTGTTTGTTATATATCTAAAAGACCTTACCTCCTAGGAACGTGAAATTTGGTACACAATAATTCCAATAATTGCAATAATAATTGCTCATACGTACTAGAGGCAGACTAAGAAAGGATTTTAAAATATTTGGCTTGTAAGGGTTGAAACAACCCCTAAAACAATAAATATTGTTTGTTATATATCTCAAAAACCTTACCTGCTAGGAATGTGAAATTTGGGACCCATATTGCTCATAGGAGCTAGAGGTGCACTAAGAAAGAATTTTATAATATTTGAAATTGAAGGGTTGAAATATCCCCTAAAAAGTATTGTTTGTTATAATTTCCTTAAAGCTAGAAAACTAAAATTTTGTACATTTATTTCTTACACGATACATATAAAGAAGTAAACCTGTTTTAAATTTTTTGACGTTCTGCTAAAGGGTGAAAATGTAATAACACTAAAACTATAAATATTAATTGAATATCTCCTAGGAACGTGAAATTTGGTACACATATTGCTCATAGGAGCTAGAGGTGAACTAAGAAAGAATATTAAAATACTTTTCCTTTAAGAGTTCAAACAACCCATAAAACAATAAATATTGTTTGTTATACTTTCCTTAAAGCTAGAAGGCTGACATTTTTTACATTTATTTCTTACAAGATACATATAAAAAAATAAACCAGTTTTACATTTTGTCACGTTCTGCTAAGTAAAAACCTGGAGTAACAACCCCTAAAATTATAAATATTATTTAAATACCGATTAGGAACGTGAAATTTATAAACAAAGTGCTCATAGGTGATAAAGCCGCACTAAGAAGGGATTTTAAAATATTTATCTTTTAAGGGTTGAAACAACCCCTAAAACAATAAATATTGTTTGTTACATATGTCAAACACTATACCGCCTAGGAACGTGAAATTTGGTACACATGTTGCTTATTGTTAGAGGAGCGCAAAAAAAGGATTTTAAATATTTTCCATTTAATGGTTGAAACAAACCCTAAACAATAAATAGTGTTTGTTATACTTTCCTTAAAGCTAGAAAGCTGAAATTTTTGTACATTTATTTCTTACACGATACATATAAAAAGTAAACCAGTTTTACATTTCGTTACGTGCTACTAGGGGTGAAAATGTGATGCAACCCCTAAAAACAATAAATATAAATTTTTATACTTTCTTTAAAGCTCTTTAGCTGAAATTTTGTAAATATTTCTTACAATATACACAACACACTGATAAATAAACCAGTTTGAAATTTTATTAAGTTCTTTTAAGGGGTGGAAATGTAGTAACAACCCCTTAAACAATAAATATAAATATTTATACTTTGCTTAAAGCTAGAAAGCTGAAATTTTGTAAATTTATTTATTATAAGATACATATACAAAAATAAACCAGTTTTACATTTAATCACGTTCTGCTAAGGGTGAACATTTAGTAACAACTGTAAATATTAATTTAATACCGCCAAGGAACGTAAATTTTGGTACACATATTGGTCATAGGCGCTAGAGGCTCACTAAGGTAGGATTTTAAAATATTTAGCCTTTAAGGGTTGACACATCCCATAAAACAATAAGGTTGAGTTGCACCAACCAGGATCAGTTTTGATCTAGGATCAAAGTTGTATTTGATCCAGGATCAACTACTTTGATGGGTTGTTTCTATTGCACCATACCTGGATCAAATAATTGATCCAGGATTTACTGATCTAGGTATTTGATCCCGGTTGATGCAACCCAGCCTAAATGTTGTTTTTTTACTTTCCTTAAAGCTGAAATTTTGCACATTTATTTCATACAAAACACATATATAAAGTAAACGAGTTTTACATTTTGTTACGTACTGCTAGAGGTGAAAATGTGATATCAACCCCTAAAAATAATAAATATTTATTTTAATAAATGTTGTTTTTTTAATTTCCTTAAAGCTGAAATTTTGCACATTTATTTCTTACAAAACACATATATAAAGTAAATGAGTTTTACATTTCGTTACGTACTGCTAGAGGTGAAAAAGTTGATATCAACCCCTAAAAATAATAAATATTTATTTTATTTTTATACTTTCCTTGAAGCTAGAGAGCTGAAATTTTGTACATTTATTTCTTACAAGATACATATAAAAAATAAACCAGTTTTACATTTTGTTACGTGCTACTAAGGATTGAAAAAGTAATAACAACCCCTAAAAACAATAAATATTAATTGTTATTATTTCCTTAAAGCTAGAGAGCTGAAATTTGGCGCTTATAGTTTTATGAAAATATTTTGAACGTAAGTTGACCAAAAATAACCCGATCTATGCATTTACATATGAAAGACGTATCTGTAAACATCCAGCTAAGACTGTGATTTACCAGTCTGTAGATTTAGTGGTTGAAAAAGAACACGCTCTTCACTCTGAATTTTTTATTTTTTTATTGATTTAATTTATTCAACACACATACAGTGACGATTTACGGGCAACCAGTGAACAATCAGTACCAAACTAATTGAAAATACATGTTATAATTAATTGTCGTGAAATAATAGATGAAAGAAAATGAGAGAAAAGTATTACAATTAATTATGAATCATAGTGATAATGACGTAGCAAAAAACAAATTCTCTGTAGCGAAGCACGGGTTTTCAGCTAGTAGTAAAATAAAACAAAAAACATAATCCATAGAAACAAATGTAACAAATAATATTGAACAACTAAGATTTGAAGAAATAAGATTTTTAAAACAATTTTAACATACACATAGGCCTACTGACAAATTTTAACATACAATCAGCAGAAATAATATTTAAAATACTAGGCCTAACAGAACATAAAGACTAACAAACTATGTGATCCATAAAATAAAATAACACATTTCGACTAAATCAATTAGAAGAAATACATTCATTGCACAAAATGGAAATAGTATATATTTATCAAAACTCCCTGAATAAATATTTCGAACACCAATCAGTGTTCAGCAACAGTCATTTATTGATGCGGTTTCGTCTGAGTATGTATAGTGAACAGTTTATGGATAGTTTATACAGAAATATTCTATTGTGGTTTCAACGACAAACATGCATGTATTAGTTCAACGTAAACTCACTACAGTTCGTGGTCAGTGTTCCTTAAATTAGTAAAATAGTTCCGACGGTATTCCATTTTACAATTGATTACTTCTAAAACTTAGTTAGGGATATTTCATATCTGCATATTATCTTTAATCTAAAGCTATCTGATAATAATCATTTTAATTTTATTACAACACACATTCGTGTTTTATAAATATTTTAAATTTAATGCGTATTGTGTCCAATACAATTGATGATGTGGCAAGGCCGTAGCCAGGAAAACTTTTCGGAAGAAGGGGGGGGGGGGCAGGTCAGGCCCGGGGATTTGAATTTAAACCCTTTTAACACGTTCACTGGTAAGGACGCACATGTGAGCTTGACACTGAACACTATGAGAAGCGGCCGACGCACAGTGCATTGTGCCAACCCCAGTACTGCAAGTATTTTCAATACACAGAGCATTGCGTGCTTCGCACGCCATCCCCCGTATTGGGAGTATTTTCAATACACCGTGCGTTGCATGCTTCGCACGACAACTCCCGTATTGAGAGAGTATTTTCAATACACAATGCATTGCGTGTTTTGTTAGAGTACAGTATTTCTGTTGAACTTCCATAGTTTTCTTATTTTAGATAAGATCAAGATCATAAGAGAGTAAGGCTGTAACCTACTGCATCCATGTGTATTGTACGTTGTAGTTTAATCAAGTAAATCTAAATATCAGTATGCATGCAATGCACAATTATGTAAAATATGTTGCTGGATCCTTTGTTGTGTTGTCTATTTTATAATTTAATTTGCACTTTTTAAACCTACTGTTAATTTTTACTACTAAATTTTGGGATTTGGGGGATGGGGGGGGTTGACCTCTTAACCCCCCCTGGCTACGGCCTTGTAATATGGGGTGATAGGAGAAGGGTTGGGGAGATTTTGCAAATAGGTTTTCTAAGGTTCTCCTTAAATGTAAATAACTGTCCCGGAATATATTTTGGTATTTCTTTCAGAGATTCAACATACAAAATAGGGGTTTCCTTTGGAAAAATTAAGTTGGACGCCATATTGGAAAAATGGCGAAGTTTTTGGAAATTTTAATATTGTATTTTAAAATGATTCTCTCTTTCTCTTTCGTCTCAACTATTGGTTTGAGTCGGAGAAGATTAACTGTTTCAATTCTCGTCTCGATCAGGTAAACGCATGTTACTGCGGTTAGATAAAATGCTACGTGTACACAGTTCACACTGCGCATGCGCATGGTGAGCGTTCCACTTTTCGTCTTTCCATGCAAATTTGCCTTACCGTTTCTCAAGAAGTTCACTCCAATAAACTAGAGCAAACAAAAATACATTTCCGGGAAATAATGAATAATACGTAGTACGTTAATTACCTTGTTTTTCTCCGTCAAGCAATACAAATTGGTTCCCAGATGGATTAACGGTTATACCGTAATTTTCGGTTCCATATCTAAATAAAGTTTTTTTAGCCTGCTAAGGAGTCGTCTTCTTACTGGCGCATTGAACACTTAGTTAAAATAGCCAAAAGTTAAGTAAAGTAATAAATTAGATTAAAAAACCTTGACACGTAGAATCGTTTGTACTTAAATACTTACGCCAACCGATATTGACGTCGGTGCACAATAGTCAGATGTGCATGCCGGCCGGTCGTCGATATTGTGGACAACTTTATTTAGATAAGGACCTGAAGATGAAGGCATAACCGTCGAAACCAGTAATCTATCTAGGAACGAATTTGGATTGTTTGACGGAGTAAAAACAAGGTAATTAACCTACTACATATTTTACTTTCTCCCCCCCTAAACGTAGTATATGGAGAAAGTATTGTTTTCGTCCAAATTTTCGAATTTGAATTTTTAGTGGAATTATCTGTTTTGGTGCTCCCTGAACCCACAAAAAATGTTTATTGGAATTATCTGTGTTGGTGCTTTCTGAACCCAAAAATATTTTTAGTGGAATTATTTGTTTTTGTGCTCCCTGAACCCAAAAAGATTTTTTTTGGAGATGTCTGTCCCGTGTGTTTGTGTGTCTGTTAGGACGTGTGTTAGAGCTGGAGACTATACCAACGGACCGATTTTAATGAAATTTGGTATGTAGGTGTAGTTCTGGAATATCTCCAGGCGTTTTTTTCATTTTTTTAAATTTTAGATTTTTAAGATGTTTTACCCCCCAAAAATGGCCAAAAAACGAGAAAAAACATAATTTCTCTAAAACGGTTCTAACGATTTTGATAAAATTTGGCTTATTTGTAACCCCTAATGTACCCTACCATATGCAAAAAACCGCATCTTTCTAAAAATTCTCGTTTAGGTAATAATAATAATAACAGATTTTTGGAGGTTATTGGCCAACAACGGGGTTGTTTTTCAAAACCTTTTTTTGTGCATAGTTTGGTGCAAATTTGTTCGAAATCGATCGAATAGTTTTAATAATAATAATATTATAATATAATATTGATGTGTGTTACATGCATCTAATATTTTCCATGGTATGTCCTACTTTTGCAATTCTAAATAATCACCTCCTATGCTACTCTTGGGAAGGTATAAAGTTTCAACTGGGAGAAAGTATGTGGCAGTTATCTGGTGCCGTTTATTTCATAATATACAGTCCAGAATGCTATACGTAGCCTACATTATGTCTAAGAAATAATGAGTTTACATCTATCGAAATTGAAAACCATAAAAACTTAATGAAGTACAAGACCTCATCGTCCGTAGTTTCCTTTTGATGAATATTTATCTTTAACTACTTTTAATGACATTTTTTTTTTCTCGCATGAAGGACAATGTCACTCCAGATAATTATCAACCAACAATGTCTTTTCATATCAATCCAATTTAGTTTATTACACTGAGTTCAGACAGCTGCCACTCTTCTGAAGCTCACAGAGTCTTATTTAAATTAGTGGAAATTTTATTAAAATATTGTTCAACCAATTAAAACATCCATTACAATTTATAATGATTATAAAGAAAGCTGCACAAGTTGTATAAAAAAAGTAAATGTGTGCGGTCGTGGGATCCCCTTCAAGAACGAAGTTCATCACGCCTTTTCTTCAATTATTTTACCAGCCTTAACGGCAACATACACACATAATTTTAATCTTTCTATTGCCGCTTATTATTAGATTGTTTTTTATACAAATATTTACTGCTTACATAAGTTTAATGTTATTAATAAAGGTGTAGAATTAATAATAATTGTAACATCAAAGCTAAGATGGTAAACACAATTAAATGTCCACTTATTTTAAATACATTCAATAAACATAAACTGTTAGTTCATCCGACTAGGCATAACCTCAAATTATCGTGTGTGTTTAATTTATTTTACCTGTCTTAACGGCAACATACATACAATAGTTTTAGGTTAGGTCTAGACTTAAAATTACTTTATAGGCCTAACCTAAAATTTCAGTGCTTGACGATAATATCTGAACTACGCCGGACGGAACCGATCGTCTATTAATTTAAATTGATGAACCAAAACGCATGTTTGTTGAATGCATTTACATTAATTGCCATAGCAACCAATTTGGTAACGCGATTTTCGTTACTCGTACTTTATATTTGTCATTGCCATAGCAACCAATTAATACCATTTTTCTCGTTACGCATTACGTTTTCTATTTGTTAACTCCTACCGGAACCGCGTTAACGAACTCCGTTCCAAAAATGTTTTTAACGCCAAAAACAAATTTAGATGGGTCAGTATTAGCGTAGTAAAATGGGGGAATTAACTGTGTAAATGATTTAAAACTTTACGCATTATGACGTATACAGTCCGTCAACGGATTTTTAGTCTAACTTGAACTGTGAACGTCCATTGGGATTTTACTTATATACTGTTGTAAAATGTTGCAAAATACTCGAAAGCCTAAGTGCACATAAATAATCGCATCCAGTCAGCTTTAAAGCGAGTCAAACACTGTTTGCTTTACTTCCGCCCTCTTACCACAAAAGTCCGGTTATGCGTTTCGGTCTTCAACTTTACGTTTATGGATGGAAATATGAATTATAAAACAATCGTGAATAATTCGAAACGTACCAATGATAAAATACTTTACGTTCTTTGTATTGCATATAAAAGTCGTGATACACCTTGATATAATTTAAATGGATCGTTATTACAAAGTAAAATCTCTACATACCTGTTATAACCCTTTTTTGGGGTTTTAAGTGGGGTTAAAAATGTTTTGGAAAGGAGGTGGGTAAAGGGGAAATTTAAATGGCAACTTTTTATCTTGTGACATTACATTGAAAAGCCCTTTAAAAACCAAAAATTTCTGTGGTAAGAAAATAAAAATCAGCAGTCGTTCACACGCTCAACAATTTTATTTTGTAAGTTACTTTTTTAACTTTCTATTATTTAAAATACGAGAGATATGCATTTGATTATGCATCTAGGTACTGTTATTCACCTATACATATTATTTATTTATTGTCAATCGTAGTCTCTAGTTTTACGTTATCTTTTTGTGGCTACATGTTTCACTGCCAGATGCAGCATCATCAGGCCAGCTATCTATGTCTACTCAACCAGTCATACCTACACAACACTTAACCTACATATTTTTTCCGTACATTGGTCGTACACGTTACACAAATATAATATGTCAAAACAATAATAATTTAACTTTACACTTGAGAGGTCCTCATTCTAGTGTGTCACTTCCTACAACATTGATTTGGAAAGATAAAGGTGCAGCTCTGTTCAATTCTTATCACATTGTACCTTGTGCCCTACTAGATTTTATTATGTCTTTTTGATTCTATGTTGTTGGCAATAAATGAGATCATAAAGGCAATTGGAAGTAAAATTCAATTTTTCATTTAAGATTTTTTCTGGATTGATTCTGTGGTGTTTATAAAATCTTATAATCTTCCATGACGTTCATGGTGTGACCTTTATTTATTTTATGTATCACTGACATATTATCCTGTATACTGGTGTAAGAATGTATATTATCAATTAAATGTTCTGTGAATGCTGAGTTTGTAGTTTTATTGTTTCTGCTGCTAGGTATATGCTCTTTAAATCTTTCTCTAAATGTTCTGCCTGTTTGTCCAATGTAATACTTGTCAAAATCACTGCAATTTAGTTTGTATATGCCACTATTGTTGTATAGGTCTTGATTATTTTTTGCGTGGTTGAAATATTGTGATTCTGCTTCTTGTTCTGTAGGCTTTGCTGTAGTTGTATTTCTTGAAAGAGTTGCAGACTTGTTGATAAAAAATTAGTGTGGAAACAGTCCTGGACTCCAACGCAATGTTGGGCGCAAAGCAGCTCATGCGCAGATCACCTTTTTTTTTTTGTTATCATGGTTACCACGGTTTAGTTATAATTTTATCAAGACTGTTGTAAGAACATAATGGAAACCGGTCCACGACTTGCAACATTGAGCCCAGCATTGTTGGGTTCAATGCAAAGAAAGTAGGCCTACGTATAGGCTCGTAACATTGCGCCTTACAAAGTCAACAACATTGTTGGATGAAATGTTGAAATGGAAACCTAGATTTAGGCTATCACCAATGAATATGTGATTAATCGTCAGGGAACCTTTGATAACCTAATTACAAAATCCCTAAAACCCCGCCCCTTCATACCACCCACAACTCAAAATTTGTAATGTGCACATATGAGTCCTGCCTCAACTATAAAATCATTAACAAAACAAAACAACCAAATACATGGTTAAACACATTATATACAAATAAATAATAGCTAGAAGAAGAAACTAACATGTCTACCAACTTTTGAATCCCACAAACTTGTGCAAACCCACAAATAAAGCTGGTTCAATATAGCCAAACATACAGGGTATCCCATAAGTAAAGTTCAAAACTTCGGGGAATGGTTCTTTGGAACAAAATAAGGAGAAAATCAAGAATAAATATTTCTTCCAAAAACGTGTAGTTTCCAGATATCCGCTATTTTGTTTCATTTACAAAATAAAATTAATATCTAGAGAAAGGTTGGACAGATTAAGTTCAACCTTGGCCAGTTTAACCTAACAATGATGTATTTTAAGAAAATTGACTGTGAAATTAATCGGATGAAGGATAATGGTTTAGTTATGTGTAATCACTGGTTTGTTCATCCCGGCATCCTATGGGTTTATACCGACACAGTAAACACAAAATTACGGTGGGTCAACCAGATTATATGTATTATTACAAATTAGAAACATATATTATATAACGTATGCTATTATTACAAACAAATGGTGTAATACATTTTTTGACAGTTAGACTATTCCTATAGGGATTTAAAAGGAATAAAAAAGGTGTCTCGACATTATTTGTTACTAGGGGAAACCCCCAAGTGTTCCGTACGCCAACACCTTTAGAACCTTCTATACACATAATCGTTTTATCTTATCTTTATAATAAGGGTTTTAGGATAAATAATAACCCCAAAAGCTAAGATGGTAAATAATTTTAAATGTTCAAATCAAATTATTTTGTACTTTTTAAAACAGCAGTTATAATAAAGGTTAACAGGACCAGCAAGGATCAGGTCTACACTTTAATAAAAACCTAACCTAAAAGTCAGAAATACAAATAATTGCTTCAAAATTTGAAATCAGCTGTTAATGGAAATATTGGAGCAAACAGCTGTTTTATCTGTGTTTTATACAATTGGTTGCTATGGTAATACATGTGTTGGTTCATCAGTCTAGGCCTAACCATAGCAATTTTTTCCGACTAAATTTACAAATTTATTGAAATAAAAATGTTTTTATGCCAAAATGAATGTTACTCAGGGATAGTGTGGATTTTTATTAGTAAAACTAATGTTTCAATCGGTTCAGTAGTTTCAGAGATTACCCCCCCAAGTACAAACAAACCAATTTTACCTCTTTATAATATTAGTATGGATAAAATGTGCGGTTTTGACTAATTCAGGTTTGAAGTATTCAAATAGCCGCCATTTTTAAACTCATTATTGGATGTAATCGTTTATTTTTCTTAAAATCGATCATTGTTGGATTAAATGTCGTGCCAAGTTTGAACTCGATCTGTCAAACCGTTCTCTAGATATGAACTATTTCGTATGAACATGAGGAATATTAAGAAACAAAATGGCGGATATCTGGAAAATAAAGGGTTTTTGGAAAACAAATTTTATTCTTACTTTTATCTTTATTTTGAAGGACAGAGTAATTTTCCGAAGTTTTGGACTATACTGATGGGACTTCTTTTAAAGTAGTAAAATGTTGAAATATAATCAGAAGACAAACAACAGGTAAGTGGCTTTAAACCGAGCCAACCACTGTTTGCTTTAATTCCGCCCTCTTACCACAAAAGTCTGTGTATATATGGTTTGGTATTTAAGTAATACGTTTAAAGATTAGTTTACCTTACTATTTTTTTAAAATAAATTGCATAAGTGTACAGCAATTTTCGACACAAAATTTATTTTCTAGTTCAGTTTGTATAATTGGTCAGCAATCGATCGTTCTATTCAACTATTGTTAAGTTTAATACAATAGCTAACCTGACAAACAATTTCAAACATAGCTTAAGCTAACACCATTAAACGGGCTTCATTGAATAAGGTAAAACTAAGGTACAGCTAGTGCAGTGTTGTGCAATGATACGTTTACCCCTTCACAACACGTGCATCGCCCTGCTTGTAATGTAAACACCATTGTAATGAAATGTAATTAAAAAATGAAGTGGTAATACTTTGATGTGGTCTGAACCAGTTTGATTGTAAACGTGTTCTATTGATTGGGAAATAATCTGTTATATTTACTGCCCTTGAAAAACTTATTGCACAGCTTTAATATCAAATTAGGTTTGCAAACATATCTAAATAATGTATAGTTTTAAAACTAAAAAAAATAATAATTCGACCAAGCAGCTGAACCGCTGACGTGAGTTGAGCAAATTTCCAAAATTAAGTTTATAGGCCTATGTTTTAGGGTTTCAGCCAACAATTTGGGAAATAGGTCTATTCACGACGGTTCTGAATAGCTGCAAAATGGTTCGCACGCCATTCCGCATATTGGAGTATTTTCAATACACAAAGCATTGCGTGCTTCGCCCGCATTCCGCATATTGGGAGTATCTTCAGAATAAAATGCATTGCGTGCTTCGCACGCCATTCCGCATATTGGGAGTGTCTTCAATACACAAAGCATTGCGTGCTTCGTACGCCATTCTGCATATTGGGTGTGTCTTCAATTCACAAAGCATTGCGTGCTTCGCACGCCATTAGGAGTATCTTCAATACACAAATTATTGCGTGCTTCGCACGCCAACCCCCGTATTGAGAGTGTCTTCAATATACAAAGCATTGCGTGCTTCGTACGCCAACCCTCCTATTGGGAGTATCTTCAATACACAATGCATTGCGTGCTTCGCACGCCAACCCCACGGTAAAATCCACCACATGGCTTTGAACCGGGTACTTCTATGGTATTTTACGTTTTGATCAATTTTTGGGGAACCAAGCGAGCTATAAGGTTGAAAAAAAAAGAAATGTGCAGAATAAAATCCTACATTTATATTTGTAGAAAAAACTCAAAAACAAATTCTTTCTCGTAGGAAAAATTAAAAAAATAGTTACTTCCGCTCAAAAAACGTGCTTTCGATTGTTTAATTTTTTTGGCTAACGAACTCGTCCGAGCGACGTAGACAACCAACATGTGTACCAAATTTGAACCAAATCGGACTTAAAATGCGGCCGCTAGAGTGCGAACACATATATACATATGATTTTCTGGGGACCATGATCGCTGCTCATTGATTGCTACTCCCGACCTTAGGTCTTACCATAAGGGCCACTGAAATAGCCCTATGGAAATTCGCCAACAAGCTTTTGATACAAAGTATGCTCTTAATATTACATCGTCATCGGTTTTTAATACGTCCGCCAAATTTCAGATTATTCAGAAGTCTGAAAGTAGGGGAAAACTTACGGCACGGAACCCTTGGCACGCATGTAAAACCGCACTTACTGTTGATTTAATAATGTATTGGCATCGGTTTTTAATACGTCCGCGAAGTTTCAGCATTTTTAACGACAAAAAGTGTCTCAAATGGAGCTCCTTAGATTATATTATAGACAGACGTGAAAGCAAGCATAAAGAATAGCGTTTAAAAACTGACTCAACCCCTACTACCAGTAAATACACAAGGAACAAATTAAATTTATGTATACAGGGTGTCCAGTTATTACGGGATCAAACTTCGGGAAATGGTTCTAAGGGTCACGAATGCTTGTGAAATATCGGTCCAGGTCGGAACCAATGTAGGCACTCACGTTGGACGTCATCGAGCCTGATTATAGATGGGCTTAAGAGCGATTTTCTGTGAGCAGTGATCGCAGTGAGCAATTAAAGGAAAGAGCAGTTAACAGTAGCAGCGATTTAATCTCAGTTTAGATCGCAGCTTACGAAAAAGCAACTGCTATCCTGCTATGAGGTCTATGTCCTTTTAATTTCCTGCTCAATACATTAATTTGTGTTAATAAACTGCTTGTTACTAACATATGGGTGTTAAAAATGCGTTTTAGGTGATTGTGTAAAATGTTGTACGGGAGATAAAATTTAGAATGGTTATTTTATACAAAACTTAACGAAATTAAATTTAGAAACAAAACTGTCTTAATGATAGTCGGCCTAGTGTAATATGCTCGGTGAGATACAATGACCCGCTACGACTCTCGGCCACCACTGGTTGCCGGCTTGGTCGGGGGACACGGCAACCAGTCAGCAGCCAAAATCTGGTGGCACCACTGGCTGCCCTAATGTAATAGGAGGCTAACTACTAAACAGTTAATAAATAAACGCAGTTTAGTTAATTCATTCTTTTATAAATAAAAACTGCGAATAAAGTGGGCTATTTGAGCAAAAAATTACTTTTATTTTAACTAACAGAGAGACTGTTTTATGTTTTTCTTATTTCTTCACAAAGAGCAGTGAGCAAGCACTTTCCAGAGCAATCGCAACTGCCCTCTGTTCAGTAAAAAGAATAGTGTTCTTGTGGCCGTGGTCGCAATCGCAGTCACACCTTCAGGCCTGGTAGTCGGGCGATGTCGGATCGGATCGGATCGGGAGAAATACGGAACCATTGTAGGTGTAGCCCTAGACGACGAGAAATCCAGCCGTTCCGATAGACTACTTTTTGACAACCTGTATGTATATGCTACGAACCGATACTGATACCTTCTTACTCCACACGTTTCTATTAACACTAAACAAATCCATGGATGGCGGTAATGATACCAGAATTGTAAACCAGATAGCAGCACTAACCGGAATGCTTTTAAACTATCAGCTGGCATTGGAATCAGCTGACGTCGGTTTCTCATTGAGTCATTTTGAAATAGAGTGTCCAAGTTCAGTTTTCCAAGTGCGTCCACCGTTAGCCAGCTTCGTGATCTTTAAATCTGATATTTTGCAGTGAGACTACAATTATACAGGGTGGACCAGCTAAAGTGTGACAGTAGCTAACTTTTTAAATACGATTCGGACAAAAATGTTTAAATATAACATCTGCCCTTAAATTTTGATACCTTTTGGACTGTGTATAAAAAAATTTCAAAATCCGCCATTTTGAATTCAAAATGGCGGCCAACTTCATTTTTTTAAATGGGAACCCCCATTTGTATGACGTTTTTTGGATTTTATGGGCAATTTTAAGACTTCTTTGTTCTTTACATTTTTTTATAAACCTAACGGTTCCCCTGTAAAATTAAGTCGAAGTTTCATTTTCTTACAGCTAATCACTCATAAAGGTTACAATAACCAACTTCTAAACCATGCGTCAGACAACAAACTTTTTAAAAATCAAATTAGTACAATAAAATATCAAACCATCACTCTTCCATAAAATTTTATTGAAGCATTCAAAAGCAATTGAGCAATTTAGGACACATACTAAAATTAGTATTGTTAAAGTGGTTTGTATTTAAACACCTTTGAAATAAAGCAGTCACGCTGGTTATCTTTTTACAACAGTGCAACAGCGGTTTCCGAATTCTTCATTGTTGCCTTGTAATACCACAGTACTGTTAACTTCTAAGGTACTGACTTTCAAATTTATTGTGTTTTTGTGTGAGTTGTATTTACAAAATGAATGCATATGAAGAAGCTTACAGTATGTTCCTCATATTAGGAGAGTGTAGAGGAAACTACAGAGATGCAGCAAATTTGTTTTCGGTGCGTTTTCCAAACCAACCACCAAAGTCTCGAATGGCCTTTTTAAGACTAAAGAACAGGTTTCTTCATAATGGGTCTATACATACTGATAAAAAAGGGCTAAAACCAAAATGGCGGATTTTGAAAACTTTAAATACACAGTCCAAAAGGTACAACAAATTAAGGGCAGATGTTCTATTTAAACATTTTTGTCAGAATCGTATTTTAAAAGTTAGCTATTGTCACACTTTAGCTGGTCCACCCTGTATAATTGTCTGCTTAAAAAAGCCTCAAACACCGTGAAATGTTCTACAAACGAACAATCCAGGTGAAACAAACGAATTAATCCTTTAGAACTGCTTCGCTCCATAGGGATACCTAGTGTATGCAAACTCATTTTATAAAATACAATTTAACATTTACGTGTGAATGACGCAGTACCATCGTATATTTGACTGGCTGTCGAACCCACAACAAACAGATATTAGCGGTTGCTATGGTCACGTGATATCGCATGTTTGTACAACACTCAGGCTTTTCCACATCGCAAACGTTTATCACTCGGTCGTTCAAACAGGTCATTTAACATACATTATTCCATTACATACTACGTCTAAACGCAATATTAGTACAATAAACAAACTAAATGTTTTAGTAACAATACTATAAATAACTTGAATGGTTGTCATCAGTTCATACATACAGGGGTGGTGAAAAGTCACGGAACGGGTTAATATTTTTTTAACCGTTACAGATGGAACTATATAACTTGGTACAATGTTACTGGGCATAAAACACTATTTTACCACAATTTCAATGAGCCGCTACCACTTCGAGGGGACGGCCCACAAGGAGTCAGAAGAAAATCTTAAACGAGCGTGGGTTGAGTTCTACATCAAATTAAAGGTCTAATTCAGTAGAATACATGCCGCAAATCTGACTTCAAAAGGTTCAGTCTAAACAAAATGGCGGCCCTAAACGTGTTGAAATAAATCGACATAAAGTTGCTAATATCTCGAAAAGGGAGAGTTTTTAGAAAAAATTTCAAGAGACAAAAATGTTTATTTCAAAGTGTTTCACCTAAATAATTGCTTCCAAATCGATTTCGTAAATTTTACTTTTACTCCTCCACCTTAGAAAATTTTGTAAAAAATGTGTTTTAGAACCCTCTCTCCAGTTACTCCTAATAAGCCAGTCCCAATACAATTATTTATTTATTTTACGCTTCACTGCTGCACTCTATTCCTTGGTTTTTATGGTTCCTGGATCCGTTTGATATATTTAGTTTGATTGAAACCTTTCTTTGATGATTTTATCTTATTTAGATGATTTATCTTTTGTTACTGACAATGAAGTTCCTTTATTAAATGATTAATGTAAAAAAAACTGATGCATCTTGAAAGGTACGGTCTAGGTGTTGATTGCTTGAATTGTAGTTGATGACAGACCTCGTGTCCTCTCTAAAATTTCCCCACCACACAGTTTCACACATTTTAATTCTTCTTTGATTGGACTATTTGAATTTTATATTGTTCTGCTTGGCTTTCCAGTTTTACTCATTTGGCAGTATTTATCGCCATAGATCGTCTGCGCTTATAGATTCACATAGAATAATGCATAGTTGTTTTTTATGTTTTAAGTAATCCAGGCTGGTACTTCCTGTTGAAATAGTATTACTCACAAAGCTAGTCTGGCCTGTTTCTATAGATTCATTTATTATGAATTTATTTCAATAAAATTAAATTTAATAATATAATATAATTATTTTGTTGTTGCTGATGTTAAAATGTTAAAGGCATATTGGGTATTGGTGTTTCAAGTATTGTTGTTTACTTACCAACAAAAGCTGATTTCACTCATCATCTGTAATACTTAAACAATCCCAGTGTAGATTATACTTTGCGGTTATGTTTAAAACTTCAATCATTATAATTTCTTATGAAATAGATCTTTTTAAATGAGTTATAGAACTACTGTATGCTTATAATATTTGCTTTGAGGTTATAAACTGTATGTAAATACAACCTTTTATCACCAAAATATTCGTTTATACAAATTTAAAGAAGAAATACCTATTCCTTTAACTTCAGAAACATTCCTACATCTAAACAGCTGATTTCACCCATCACCTGTAATACACAAACCCAATGTAGATTATAGTTTGGGGTTATGTTTACAACTTCAATCGTTGTAACCTTTTATCATCAATATATTTGTTTATACAAATTTAAAGAAGAGATATATTCATTTAACTTCGGAAAAAATCCTACCATCTTCGTATAACATATAAACATATTCGATTATTAATTTCTTTACTATAATATTAATAACTTCTAAATCATTTTCATCTATCAATACAAAATAAAAAGCAATTCAAATATAATATTTGTATCTTTCTTTAAATATATAATAATATACATAAATACAAAATTTTAACTAATATTCCTAAATTTTTATAATCCTTATAATTGAATACATTTACCGAGTTAAAAATCCCCATAATAGTTAGGCCTAGATAAAGTATGTTGTTTTTAAATAGTGATTTGTATGAATTATGCATTTCTAATGTGCACCTAATTAATCCGTATGTGATTTTTCCGGGGAGGGGGGGGGGGGGGGTACTAGTTAAAATATACACTTAACATCAAAGAAAATGTCTTACTGTATTTTAATTTATTTTTCACAAATAACAGTTTTTGGAACGAAGTTTCTTAACACGGGTTTCGGTAGGAGTTAACAAATAAATATAAAATGTAATGTGTAACGAAAAAAGTGTTATTAAATGGTTGCTGTGGCAATGAAAAATATAAAATACGAGTTACGAAAAAGGGTTATGAAATTAGTTGCTCTGGCAATTAATGTACAGTAAATCATTCACGAAACATGATTGTGTTTTTGTTCATCAATTTAAATTAAGAGACGATTTAAACGTCCGGCGTAGTTCAGATATTATCGTCAAGAGCTGAAATACATTCAATAAACACAAAATGTTGGTTCATCAGTCTAGGCCTAACCTAAGATTATTGTGTGTATGTTTAATTTATTTTACCTGCCTTAACGGCAACATACACACAGTAATTTTAGGTTAAGCCTAGACTGAAGAACATTTTATATTTATTGAATGTATTTACACTGAATGGACATTTAACCGTATTTACCATCTTAGCTTTGATGTTATAATTAATTCTACGCCTTTCCTATAATATCTTTAAACGTACGGAAACAGTAAATATTTTTATAAAAAACAAACTAATAATAAGCTGCAATTGAAAGATTAAAATTATGCGCGCATGTTGTCGTTAAGGCTGGTAAAAGAATTGAAGATAAAGAGTGATAAACTTTGTTCCTGACAGGGGACCCACGACCGCACACATTTTTTTTAATTACGTTATTTTCCTAACACAAACAAGTATATAGTTTACCACATCATAATTCAAATACCTATCACTAATAAAATTATGCTAACTTTATTCTTGACTAGACCTATCCGATCAGTTTGAAATACTGTCCAACCGGATCACATTTGTACATATTTTATAACTTGAATGTTGTCTCTCTTCTACATAAAAATATAAAATCTCTGTCCTACTCAATAGTCATTCTCGTGAACATATCATAGTATGCAATAATCTGTATGCATTTTCTACGCCACAAGTCTTCACAGGGGTTAGTGAGCGAAGCGAGCAGGGGTGAAATTATATATAAAAATACTCCCCCACTACAAAATTGTAAGTATGTAACCTTCAAATTTATCCCTGGGTTTTGTCTACCGGATGTCGACTGCAGTACTGCAGTGTTTAGAAATGAGCTAAATAAGTTGAAATCTATAACTTGTCTATCAAAAACAAATCTTCGTATTCAAATATGTGTTTAGAAAATAATGGTTTTATTGATTTTCAGAATAGTCTGTATAGACTTAAACAAAATACAAACAGAAATAGATACTTTAAAATAATGGGTCGAACAATAGTTTCTTCGAAATCCGTTTGAACAACGTGAAAATTATACAATTGTATTCATACCATTTATAAAATATATGAAACAACACTAGGGGAATAGAAATTAATTGTAATCCCATTCATTTTCTGTGCAACACTTGAACTATTAATTTAATTTCTACGTTTCTTTATAATTATTGCAAAAAAAGTGATTGGGAATAAACAAAGTTAGTAAAATGTCTGTGAACTGCCTACAAGAGTTTTTTAATCTGTAGGAACATTTGTACTTCGTCTACACAACCTAAAATATGTATTCGTCTGTCATGTTTCTCGCCAATCAACTTCTGTAAAAGTGAGTGTTCGTCCGTACATACGTACACACATACGAACGTACGTACGTGAGTAACAATATAATATAACAACTGATTTCACCCATCATCTGTAATACTTAAACATAACCTAGCGTAGATTATACTTTGGGGTTATATTCACAATCAATATAAGTCTTGTGAAGTGTATTTTCTTAAAATATTGCTTAAAGAAGTAAAGTATCCTATAAGATGTTATAAGATTTTCTTTGAGGTTATAAAATGAATATGAATACGACCTTTTATTATCAATAAATATATTCATTTATACAAGTTTAAAGAAGAGATATACATTCGTTTAGCTTCGGAAACATTCGTACATCTAACATAATATAATCATATTCCATTATTAATTTATTAATTATAATATTAATAACTTCTAAATAATTTGATCTATCAATATGAAGTTAGAAAGCAATTAAAAGATAATATTTGTTTCTTTATTTAGATACATAATAATGAATATAAATACAAATTTTGAACAAATAGGCCTACAGTTTTATAATCCTTGTAATTGTACACATTTATAGACAGCATACTTCTAGATTAAGTTTTTCGTTTTTAAATAGTATTTTTTTTAAATGATGAATTTCTGAATTAGCTAATTAATCTGCCTGTGATTTTTTACGGGGGCTTACTAGTTAATATGTTGAATTAGAGTTTACCAAATAAATTATTCATAGTAGGCCTAGTTTACATTAATTTAATAGTGCCTTGTAAATTGCTTATCTTAAGTGGCTTTGATTTAAACGATCAACTGTTTCTTGTTCAACCGCTACGCACCAACAATGTTATATCTGATTCAGTTGGTATTGATACTCGATGTCGTGTTTTGAGGTTATGTTTCTTTAAACGTTTATTAGTGTTTGTGATATTGTATTGTCTTTTATTTGTGTAAGTTCGTTTCGGAATGTCGTGTGATTTCTATTTTAAAGTAATTAATTTAAAATATAACCTGAACTTTGGTAGGTAGGCCAGGTTATTTTTAATCTTTTATAAAATTATTATTATTACTGAGTGTTTTGTATATTTCAGGACGAAACCTGAAAAAACACCACTTCAGAGTTAAAATATGTTAAACTAGGGTTTGCACAGATCGTTTAGTAGTCGTTTTTATATCTGTTATCATTACAGTTAAACAAAAGTAGGTTCAACAACACAACACTTTTATTAGGTTGGCCTAGAATGTACTGATGTGTTGATTTAACTGTGAAAGTATTTCAAAATAGGTTTTAGCTTGAAATATTTTTAACTAATGAATGATTTGATTTCAGGTAGGCAAATGTAATATATTAAGGGTTCTAGTGGAGAACGCGATGACTAGAGGTTTTAATAGAAATATTCCAATGAAAAACACTTTTCTGTATATATAATGAAATTAGACACTTGCTGATAGCAGGAAATTATTTATAAACAATGTAAAACAAGGATAACATAACAAATTACCAAACCAAAAGTTGCTTATGTCATTTAACGCCACAGAGAAGCGTCATCTATGGTTTTGTATGCGATTGGGTATTTATTTACTTTAACTTGTCAATCAAAACTACTATAAACACACAAACCTGAACTTTTTTCTTAATAAATGTAGTATTTATACACTTCACTGATACCGGGAAACCAATATTTAACCATCTTAAACACGTACAACATTAAAAACTTTCAAATCAAAAGTTCGTTCGCCTATGGAAATTTACATTGTCCCCTAAAGTGCCGACATGTTTTTCTTACCGTCCTGCCAGCGTTGCCGGATTGTTCTTGTTCTTTTTTGTGTAGAAACGAACAGTTTAGGCAACTCATTCTAATTATAAATAATGTGAAAATACGACGAAATATTATAATTATATAAATATTATAATCAGACTGTTATCGGCAAAATACTGTGACTAAACAGTTTAGGTAAGTCCTCTAGTTTTTTTTTAATTCTAATTATATAAAGTGATAATACGACGAAATATTATAATCATACAAATATTATAATTACACTGTTATCGGCAACATACTGTGACTAAACAGTTTAGAAGGTTAGTCCTCTAGTTTTTTTTTAATTCTAATTATATAAAGTGATAATACGACGAAATATTATAACTATACAAATATTATAATTATACTGCTATCGGCAACATACTGTGACTAAACAGTTTAGGTTAGTCATCTAGTTTTTTTTAATTCTAATTATATATAGTGATAATACGACGAAATATTATAATCATACAATTATTATAATTATAAGAGATTTATACACAAGGTTACTAGATAGTAAAGGTTGCCTCATGTGAGAAATATCAAAACAAGTGGAGGTTGGAGTTTGTCTACATGACTATGAGGCAACCTTTACTATCTAGTTACCTTGATTTATACACACCTTATTCAGTACAATTTAACCTATTGTTCGATTTGGCAACGTTGATGAATTTCCATTTTAAATACGCAGTTACCTATACTGTACTTTCTATTGTTCGATGCATTTGTTTTCGTAATTATGTTTGTTACATTATTTTCACATTTTATTGCTTTTTGGATACTTTTGGGGTTAATATTGTTTATTTAATTCTTACATGTTTGGTGTATGTGAAGTGATTTATTTTGTTATAATTAGCCTACGTCAAATATCGCGGAAAAGTCGAAACTTAACCTATACAATTTCAAGTTTTATTTCTTTCATAACTCCTACAAATATTATTTCCCGGGAAAATTTTTATTGTTTCTACAATCAGTTAGATGTGTTCTTTCGTGTTATATCAAATTCCCTTAGAAATCGATTGACAAGGTAAACTACATTTTTACCTCTACCTGCGATTGTGCTAACTGGGTTGCCAGATTTATTTGGAATTAAGGATTTAACCGACATAATTTATTATATATGTTTAGAAATTAAAAACGTAGAATCAGATAAAAACCTTTTTTAGAAAACTGACAAGTGTTACCACTTAATTGTTAAACTTATTTGTGTTAAGCCTACTTAAGGCTATTTTTGTTTATTAATTTGCAATTCTGATAAACGAAACAAAATAATCGGTGTTACAAATTTGTACAGTGTATGTTTAAAAACTGAAAATATGCTGTGAATAGAGATTGTCAAGATTTTTATTTTTACAGGGGTGCAATTCTGTAATCTTTACCATGACCTAATGTTCAATTTGGCAACGTTAGTCAACTCAAGGATTTATTCTATTGCAGCCCATATTGTTTCATATGGTTCATTGTTCTACTATTAGCCTAAAACGTTGTGTAAGATTATTTCACATTTTTACGTATAATTTTATGATTTCTTTCATTAAATTTGTTTAGTCAACTTATTGTTC
The DNA here is from genome assembly GCA_018207615.1 of Philaenus spumarius. Taxonomy (NCBI): domain Eukaryota; kingdom Metazoa; phylum Arthropoda; class Insecta; order Hemiptera; family Aphrophoridae; genus Philaenus; species Philaenus spumarius. Next base: position 55,400 of record JAGFPH010002034.1, read on the forward strand.
ACCTTTTTATGTTTGTTGAGTCATTTGTTTTTTAATTTTATGCAAACATATCATTATTTTTATGCCAGATAATTCCCCAGATCGAGCGATTCTCGACCACTTCTCGCTTTGCCAGTCCGATATCTGACAACAGCGCAAAAATTCTCACCCGCCTTATTCCGTGCTCGCGATAGCAGTTTCGTAGCCCCACTGCGTACGCATCTCCACCACCCTACCCCGATACAAGTGTCTCTGTCCTAATAGCAGTGAAAATATCAGATTATACAATTCTGTAATATGTTTTCAATTACTTTTGGTAAAAAGTTCAGGAACATCCTGTATATGTTTAAGGCTCAGACTAAGATAGTATGAAAATGATTGCGTAATGGGTGAATGTAACGCGGCATACAAAGATCAGATTAGACCATCACCAGATCATTTATTTTCACAATTATGGTAAAACGTTAAGACTTCATAAATAAATCAATATTAATATCTGAAGACGTTAAATTCGTCATACAGGAAATGTTTTAAAGTAATTTAGACTTTGAAAGGACCTTGTGGTAAAAAGATTTATTCTTGTTTTGTAGTTTTTATTAATCTACATCTACCTTCCGATAATTTTAATTGCCTGCAGGACACGGAAGCGCGAACAAATATAATAGCAATTTATGCGAGTAGTTGGTTGCCATAGCAACCAACTAAACAAACAAGTGCTCTTGGACAGCTGACTGAGTTCATTATTTTAATCACTTTTTAAGTGTTTACCCTAGAATTTAATTAATCACTCATAAATGCCACTGCAGGTACCCTGCAACTACGCTTCTAGATATGAATAAATTAATTGATAAAATATCGATTAAATATTGCGAGTTTCATCCAAATCAATCTACGTTTCAAATTTAAACTTACATGATCAACAACATTTTACAACTTAGACTACAATAATCAATATGCAAATGTATTTATATTCTGCATTCGTCTTAAGAGTAATATTTGCCCAGTTTTAGCTTAAAAGTTCGTTTCTGGTTTCTTGAACATTCTGGAACGTTCTGGAAACATCTGGAAGCTTCTAGAACGTCATGGCCAGTCTCGGTCACTTCTGCACTCGATTCCCAGCTGCTTCACCGGCTTCCCTTTAGAAGTCCATCGGTGCGATGTGCCCTTCAAACCCAACCGCTGTAGTTGCAAACCGAAACCTTCTTCAAGGATGGGGCATGGAGGGCTACCATACCACGCGGCTGCCGGAGCTGGGTTACAGCGGAAACCCCACGTTTGCTTTTATTATATTCTAGGAGAAACCCCTGCGTGTTCCGCACGCCAACCCCGTTCAAACCTTCTATACACATAATCATTTTATGTTTTCTTTATAATAAAGGTGTAGGGTTAATAATAACCTCAAAGATAAGACGGTAAATAACGTTTTTTGTATTTTATAACAGCAGTTATAATAACTGTCAAAAGCACCAGCAAGGCTCGGGTCTACACTTTAATGAAAACGTAACATAAAAGTTAGAAATACAAATAATTGCTTCAAAGTTTGAAATCAGCTGTTCATGGAAATATTGGAGCAAACAGCTGTTTTAATTGTTATTTTATTCAATTGGTTGCTATGGTAATAGATGTGAATACATGTGTTGGCTCATCAGTCAAGGAGTAAACTAAGATTTTTCCCACTAAATTTACAAATATTGAAAGAAAAAGGTTTTTATCAAAATGAATTATAGCCTATGTTACTCAGGGATAGTGTAGCTTTTTATTAGTAAAACTATTTTTTCAATCGTTTCAGTAGTTCCAGAAATTACCCCCTACGTACATACAAACAAACAAACAAATTTTACCTCTTTATAATATTAGTATTGATATTTATTTATGTGTGTTACTATTAAAGTTGTTAGTTTTTATTTGGGAGATTTAATAACTTCGAAGTAAAACAAGATGTGCGACCCAAGGAGTCCACACTATCAACTGCCCACGTCGACATAAATTAATATTAGGTTAATAACAATATTCGGGATCTCTAAGTACGGCAATAAACAATAGTAAATGTTTAAGTAGGAACAGGCTTCTATAAAGTAGTTCAAAATGTTTAATAATTCGATCACGCAGCTGAACCGCTGACGTGAGTTGAGTGAACTTTTAAAATTAAATTCATTATTTGTTTAAGGGTTTCAACCAACTATTTGGGAAATTGGTATAATAACAAAGGCGCTGAATAACTGCCTGCGTGTACGAGATATATTAGTAGAATTTCTGCCCTGGCTATGCTTCGTTCCGATCGCTGTGAAAACACTCGCCTTTCCAGTTTGCGGCCTCAGATTATGGTATGTTTCGCTTTGCTTGCAGCGGAAAAACTCCCTTTTTACGGTATTTTACGTTTTGGACAATTTAGGGGAACCAAATTACACACAAAAACGTGTTCTGGGGAGTATGATTGGTGCTCATTGGCCACATTGACCTTAGATCTCACCATAAGGGTCACTAGAATAGCACATCTTATGGAAATTCACTAAAATTGTAAGCCTACAAAAAAAGAAAATTTCATCATTACATATTATGTAAGATTGTTTGAGTCTAGAAGTCTTCCGCATGTAAGATGTAAGGTTTTAATTTGTGGGCTCCCCCTGTTTGCTTGGCGACTTTATAACTCGGTTGAAATAACTTTAGGGATGTTCTACGAGTTAAATAAAATGTATAATTAATAGTAAAATATTTTACATGACGCATCAATATTTTGATAGCTGAATGTTTTCCAAATTATATAACATTTCGTATTTTAATTGAATTTACTTACAAAGGACGAATTTGCGTAATACTACTTTGACGTGAAAATTGTCTTGAGAAACTGTACAAATTATTTAATTAACAGTTTCTCAATATTTGATTTTAGAACTGATTCTTTAATGAATTTTCTAAGCTAACTTCACCCTAATGCCATATATCATGAATAATAAAATAGATCATGCATGCATACGGCGGCTGTGTGGCGAAAAAAAGGTTGTCGGGAAAATATTGCATGATCGCGCCGCGGGGTAGCGCTAGGGAGAAATCATTTAAGGCATTGGTGCTACAAACCGCTTTCGTCTTCCCCCCATAGATCGCGCTACTATCGTCAAATGTCCAGTGGATTGAAATAATGCATTGGATCGGAGTTCTATTAGGTTATCCAAATACAATGCTAATACTTTGATTATAATTAAATTGGATCTATATTATTGCTAAAGAAGACTTTACTTATTAACTACAATACAGTCTCATTAATATTTAATATATAAAGCTAATTATTTATTAAAACTAGTTAATAACTAAACATAATTAATATTTTTATTTGAAAACTTGAAACAACGCTTTATTCAGAGCCTTAGAAATTTTTATATTATACATAAGTTATATTCCTTGTAATTGTATAGGGCTGTCCTTACAATTGCTTAGTAGGTGTTTTCTTAACCCTTTGGCAGCTAATTATATACATATAACACCCGATCAAATCGTCTTAATTAATTATGTTTATGACTATAAAATATTATTATTCATTCCCCTACTTGTTACCTGAATATGATTTTGTTTCTATAAATGGTTCAACCTACTGCGCGTCCTGACTTTAGTTGGCAGTACTGGAAAGGCTATGCCAATGCATTTCATATGAAGTTTCCGTACTACTACCCGCACTGCTGACATCGGGTGCTCTATGAATTCACTGAATGTGTAGATGATGACGTAATTTTGTAAATGGTATAAAATTAAAGCTAATAAAACTGTCTTTCCTCATGTGACACCAAGAAATGTATATATATTTTGTATAGGCTTTTATAACTGAAACGCAACTGAGAAGGAAGTAATAAGTTTAGCAAGGATTTTTTTTAAATTTTCGGCCAGGAAACTTTTTTAAGCGGGAAAGTTGTACAAAAATAGATAAATTTAATTTTTGTGTTTTGACTTTTTTACTTGGGCTGCTTAGTTTAGGCAGTAGCAGCCGAAGAAATCAAGAGCTATCATTGTGTATTTTATAAGTGGCGCGGTGCCATCGCAGTGTTTCTGCTTGCCTTTATATAAATTTAACGCAATGTTTAACAGTTTTATCTTTTTTTCACATTTTTACTTTCTCCACCCTATACGTAGTATATGGAAAAAGTATTGTTTTCGTAAAAATGTTCGAATTTGAATTTTCTGTTGAATTATCTGTTTTGGTGCTCCCAGAACCCCAAAAAATTGTTTAGTGCAATTATCTGTGTTGGTGCTCCCTGAACCCAAAAATATTTTTAGTGGAATTTTTTGTTTTGGTGCTCCCTGAACCCAAAAAAGTGTTTTTAGAGTGGTGTCTGTCTGTCAGTCTGACTGTATGTATACACGACCAGAGAGGACACTATTGGTCCGATTTTCATGAAATTTGGTATGTAGGTACTAAACCCTAATATCTTTAGGCTTTTTTTTTATTTTTTGGAATTTTAAATTTTTAAGTTTAATTTACCCCTAAAAACCCATAAAAAACGTCAAAAATGCAAATTTCTCAAAAACGGCTCTAACGATTTTGATCAAATTTTCAGTATTTATAGTGCTTAAGATGCCAAACAAAATGACAACACCCGCTTTTATCAAAACTTCGGCGTTTTATAATTATGGGGAAATGTTTAAAAATAAACAAGTTTGTGTTGTCAATCTAGCATCGCGGCGGCGGCCGCACGGGGTAGCACCAAGGTAGCGAGCACGGCCAGTAATTCAAAGGTCGCGCGATCGAATCCCGCCTGGGACAATAACTTTTTTATACGATTGACGTAGGTAGAATATTATTTTTTTGTTTTGTTCTAAAAAGTAGTAAATAAAATGATTAAAAACAATATTATTTTGACTACAGTAAGTTGGGAGAAAGTTTGTGTCAGTTAACTGATACCGTTTATTTTCATAATGTGGTTTCACATTACATTTTAAATAGCACTAAAATGTGCACCACTGTATCAACAAACACACCCTAAACCACCCGAGAACAAACGAACACTGAACAATGAAGTGGGTCAGAAGAGGAATCTATTCCTTATCTGTTTACAGGAAATGCCAGAGCATTGGGTTATTTCTGTTGTCACAACACTGAACTGCACCAAAACTGTTGTTTCATAACAAAAATAATATTTTGTAGTCTTGGGTTTCTTTGTTTGTTTGTGGTTACTGCAAAACAATCTTATAACACACTGTAGACTACATTCCTTTTTTTTTATTTATTACAGAGCCATAATTGTATTATATCGACATTTATTACATCTTAAATAATCTTTACATTACTGTTTACAATACTGAATATAAGTTGAAGACTAGGTGATAACTATGATTTGTGTACATCATTTTAATGCATCTGTGAGTAACGATAACGCCTTTGTCGACATGCAGTTGCAGACGCGTCGCGGTGACAGCCACAATCTTATGTTGTCAGGACGCACAGTAGAGATCTGTCTTTAACATGAATATACATTTATAATCTACTGTAAGTACATAATTTTTTCTTTTCACTCACTTTTAATTTGATTTTATAATTCACTGTATTATTTTATTTTGAACACTGTATTGACTTTGTTTTTTTATTTTTTCCACTTTCGCTAGGCATTACTAATCCATTGGTCCCGGAATCTCTCTGTATTTGATTATTTCTTCTTCCCCCCTTCGTCTCCCCTCTGCCTTTGTCAAATCTTTTTTTTTATTGGCTCTATATTTTGTATAAATTTGTGCTACAGCATCTGTTTAGTTATTTTCATTTCCCATGCTTTATAATTGCTTTCCATTTTCTTGTGGACTTAAAACACTCCACTTCTACTATTTTACATCTGTTTAGTCATGAAGGTCAACTGTTCTCACACAATAACTGGAAATTGTAACATAATCGTTTACACATGTATTTCCGGCATCCGTTGTAATATGTTTCCAGAGAAAAGATTTTCTACATAAATGTCTTGCTTTGATTAATTTGTTTATTCTTATTATAAGTCTTTGGGATATTGATAGTTACCATTATGTTAGTGAAAATTAATAAGAGAACAACGGAAATTATAGTACCTTCTTTAAGTATTTATTATAAAAGGAGAGAAATGTAACTATGAAAGTATCGAAAGGTGTGGGCCATAGATGTGCAGAAAAACAATTATGTCTATATATTGCTGTGGAGGCAAGTAAAATATCAACTCTTAAAGAAACGAGTGTACGTACGAGAGTACATACGTGGAGTAACATTTAATATAACAGCTGATTTCACCCATCATCTGTAAACCCAGTGTATATTATAGTTTGTGGATATGTTTATAACTTCAATCATTATAATGTCTTGTGAAGTTGATTTTTTTAAATATGAGCTAAATAACTAATGTATGCTATAATATACGTTATAATATTTGCTTTGAGGTTATAAACTATAAATAAATACCACCTTTTATCATAAATATATTTTAACTTTCTCCCCCTATACCATAGTATATGGAGAAAGTATTGTATTCGTCAAAATTTTCGAGTTTGAGTTTTTGGTGGAAATATTCGTTTTGGGCCCTCCTGAACCTAAAAAAGTGTTTTTTGGAGTGATGTCTGTGTGTGTGTCTGTGTGTGTGGATGTTATCAGACCTAGAGCCTAAACCAGTTTTCCGATTTTGAACCAAACACGTCAATTAGGTCTTCATAGATGCACGTAAAATGGTTATGTTATTTTTTTTAAACAACCCGCTTTATGGCCAAAAAACCCCCAAAAACAGTTATTATTATTAGCTAAACGAGAATTTTTAGAAAGATGTGGGTTTCTGTAAATGGTAGGGCATATAAAAGGCTACAAAAAAGCAAAATTTTATCAAAATCGTTAGAGCCGTTTTTTAATAAAAAAATAATAACTGATTTTTTGGCCAAAAAGGGGGTTGTTTTTCAAAATTGTTCAAAACCCTTTTTCGTGCATCTATACAGGCGTACTGGACATGTCTGGTGCAAATTTGGTTGAAATCGATCGTATAGTTTTCTCTCTAGCTTTGTATACTTTTATTAAAGTAGGCGATTAACTAATAAATATTATTATTATTAGCTAGAGAGAAAACTATTCGATCGATTTCGAACAAATTTGCACCAAACACGTCAATTAGGTCTTTATAGATGCACGTAATAAGGTTTTGAAAAATTTTGAAAAACAACCCCCTTTATGGCCAAAAACCCCCCCAAAATCAGTTATTCTTATTATTATTAGCTAAACGAGAATTTTTAGAAAGATGCGGGTTTTTTTATATGGTAGGGCACATTAAAGGCTACAAATAAGCCTAATTTTATCAAAATCGTTAGAGCCGTTTTTTTATAAAAAAATAATAACTGTATTTTTGGGGGTTTTTTGACCAAAAGGGGTTTTTTTTTCAAAATTGTTCAAAACCCTTTTTCGTGCATCTATACAGGCGTACTGGACATGTCTGGTGCAAATTTGGTTGAAATCGATCGAATAGTTTTCTCTCTAGCTTTGTCTACATACAGACATACAGACATACAGACATACAGACAGACATTTTGTAAAAACCACTTTTTTGGACTCAGGGGGTCCCAAAACGGATATTTCCACAAAAATCTCAACATCGATTTTTTTGCGATCACTATACTTTCTCTATACTATAGTATTGTGAGAAAGTAATAACTGTGGTAGGCCTAACCTAAAGCTGTGTTTCTAGCTGGTTACCCAAACCTATTATTTTATGAAGTTGGTTGTTATGGAAACGGATAAAAAAATGAGATTCCGTAGATCATTGCTTTATATTGTTTATTTAAACATGATTTTTCAATACAAAACACTTCAACCAATTAAATTAAAACATTTTGATCACGTTTAAGGTTGATCACGTACTGGGAAATACTACAAAAATTGGACGAGCAAATAAAAACTTAGCGTTGTTTCTTTAAAATTAAATTATCACTTATCATTATTTATTTGTTATTTTATTCTACCGTTTAGTACTTGAATTGTTTAGCTTAAGTAATTCCATGTTTCCAAAATGCTTGTCATTATTCGATCAAGCTGCATCTTTGCACCTTCACACTCTTTTTTTAATAGCGTCAAGTAAACATCGAAAATTGGAGTATTTTAAGAAATATTTTTACTATAAAGGATACATAATTTAAGCTGACATAACTCAAAATGTACAATATAAGAAATAAATAAATGACAGAATTTAAAATATTTGGGATTAAATCATTGGTTTAAATAGGCCTATTATTATTTAAAACATTTTGTATGATCTGTTGTTTTTTTCTCCAAATGTAATTCATGTCTTTGAGTAAATTATTAAATTATATGATCTTTACATTTACCAAGTTGAAAAGCCCTAACTGCATTCTCAGTTACACATAGTTTATTATGTGTAGGCATAAGTATTTTCTTTTGAAGAAAGAAACAAACCGAATTGAAAATAATAAACAACTCTTCAAAAACATAACAGATTATTTTCTCCATTAGTTTTAATACTTCAAAAAGTATTAAAACTTATTCAACTAATGTACAGTAAAGTATAAAGCGCCTACTGGTTCCATATTGTACGTACTAACACAGTACACGCGGCACATGAGCGTAAACTGTCTCGATCAGGGCAACTAATGCTACCGTGACTAGAGACAATCTCAAATGCTACGTATACACGCGGTACTCACTGCGCATGAGTGTAGAGTGCGTTTCACTTTTCGTCTGATTTAAAACAATTTTTCTTCCCGAAATTGTAAAAAACATCATGTGTGTATGTTGCTGTATTTTTAAGGAAGATAAAATAAAGTAAACTAGGCTTAACCTACAATTGTGTTTCTGAGCTGGTTATCTAAATCAGCTATTTTATCTGTTATTTTATGCATTTGGCTGCTATGGCAATGAATATGCAATTTGTAAGTCATGGCTTCATGTTTTTTATACACACATTATTTTAAATAGGAAAGCATTTAAACACATCCATGGTGGTACGAGCTAAGATCCTATTTCTTTCCCTGTCAGTGTAAACTGTCCTCTTACATGTTCGTTAGCTTTCAAACACACTCTCTTCTACATTTTAATTGCTTCCATTTAAAAATGGGACTTGTTAATTCCCTCTCTCCCAACTCTAGTTTTACAGTGGAGGATATAATGGAAGATACGTACGATGACATTCCTGGAAAGGAAAAAGTGATAAAAATCGATGGTACATATACATTTAAGTTATTTATGGTCAACAAGGAAACATCTCAAACACAAAAACGCCATATATTTATCCTGTTAAAAAGTTACATTAAAAAGTTGGGTACTTACGTGCTGTACGGAGGCCACTATTTTTTTAAACGTTGCTAGGTTAGGTATTGTTTAAGTAAACAACAGAAATGCAAGAATAATTATTTAAAAAAATAGCTTAAAGTTTTAACTTATAGTATTTAGTCACAGTATGTTTAATTGCTACGTTCATACTAGAAATAGTATGTAATAAAAAAACGTCTAAAAATAGTGGCCTCCGTATAACACGTAATTACCAAAAGTTGACATTTTCGTTTTTACCTGCAACACATGTTATCAACTCCTATAAAAGTGAGTGTACGTCCGTACGTACTTGAGTAACAAAATAATATAACAGCTGATTTCAACCATCATCTGTAATACTCAAACAAACAAAGTGTAGATTATACTTTAAAGCTATGTTTAAAACTTCAATCCTTATAAGTCTTGCAAAGTTGATTTTTTTAAACATATGAGTTAAAAAACTAATGTAGCCTATAATACGTTATAAGATTTGCTTTGAGGTTATAAAATGAATATAAATACAACTTTTTATTATCAATATATTCATTTCTACAAGTTTAAAGAAGAGATACCCATTCGTTTAACTTAGGAAACATTCGTACATCTTCGTATAACATATACACATATTCAATAATCAATTTCTTTATTAAAATATTAATAAATTCTAATTATTTGATCTATCAACATGAAGTTAGAAAACAATCCTTACATATAATACGTGAAGCATTTTTTTGTGAACACAACTCCTCCCTTATTTCTGGACCAAATTTAATGTTTGAGTTGTCAAACATTTCGTCTCATTTCGAAGTTTTGCAATAATGTTTTAGATGTCAAAAATTCTTATCCTTAATGGCGTGAGCTAATCTCAAAGGTCCCGTTTTCCCCACAAGATTAACATGGATCGAATTTAAAAACCATTTCCATACAAAGCAGCTGTTATAAACATATTATAAATAAGAAAAAAATAAACGGTATCAGTTAACTGACACAAACTTTCTCTCCCCACAAGATTAACATGGATCGAATTTAAAAACCATTTCCATACAAAGCAGCTGTTATAAACATATTATAAATAAGAAAAAAATAAACGGTGTCAGTTAACTGACACAAACTTTCTCCCAACTTACTGTAGTCAAAATAATATTGTTTTAATCATTTTATTTACTACTTTTTAGAAAAAAACAAAAAAATAATATTCTACCTACGTCAATCGTATAAAAAAATTCTTGTCCCAGGCGGGATTCGATCACGCGACCTTTGAATTACTGGCCGTGCTCGCTACCGTGGTGCTACCCCGTGCGGCCGCCGCCGCGATGCTAGATTGACAACACAAACTTGTTTATTTTTAAACATTTCCCCGTAATTATAAAACGCCGAAGTTTTGATAAAAGCGGGTGGTGTCATTTTGTTTGGCATCTTAAGCACTATAAATACTGAAAATTTGATCAAAATCGTTAGAGCCGTTTTTGAGAAATTTGCATTTTTGTAGTTGATTCGGATGTCCAGCTTTTAGTGAAAAATAATATTTTAAGGCCTATACTGACCAACACATGTTTCAACTCACACAAACCAATAAAAACTTGGGTTAAAGAATTTAAAAATAAGGAAAAACTATGTTACATCCTAATTAAAAATAAATAAGACATATTATAGTAGAATTATTTATTGATAATATACGGTAATTGATAGTAACTTTTTGGTAAGGTTTTTGGTAAGTGTACACCTGAACCATACTGGTTCTTTTAACCTTTATTATAACTGTTGTTATAAACTGTACAAACTAATTTGATTTGAACATTTAACATTATTTACCATCTTAGTTTTGTGGTTATTATTAATCCTACACCTTTATTATAAATAAAACATAACATATGTGTTTCGAAGGTTCCATCGGGTGTTGGCGTGTGTAGCATGCAGGGCTCTCCCCTAGTTTAAAGATAATATTTGTATCTTTATTGTGATGTATAATAATGAATATAAATACCAAATTTTAACAAATAGGCCTACAGTTTTACAATCCTTATAATTGTACAAAATTACCGATTTGTTATATTGTATTATTTACTAGATTTTACTTGCTGAATAACACTACAAAGTTTGGCAGGATGGTTCCGACACACTCTGTATGTATGTCTGATTCAGGACCGCGACGTACGTCAGACTCCACTTAATAGCTACTGTTAGTCTGCCCTCCATTGTATTGTTGGTTATATCGTAGTACCTTATACGAATTCAATTTCAGTGTCGGAATTAACAATATGTTGTACACAGCAGCAGCACCTGTACGGCTTCAAACACACACAAAGATAACTAGTTTTACATTTTCCCGGATTTAATTAAATAACTAACCCGCGTATGCTGTCATAAAGGAAACCGAGCATAATACTTGCACTGAGTACACGTCGGTGCTTGTGGGGAATATGGAATTAACAAACACCACAGGAGCGACCTATTTAAAACATTAAGCAATAAATTTAATTTTACGTATACTTTGCATTCTTCGAGTGTTATGTTATATAAACAAAACACCAGGTGTATAAAAGCGGGATACAATATGAATTTACTATAGAGAGAGGGAGGGAGAAAGAAGAAGAGATATTACTAGAGGGAGACAGTGAGGGGGGGGAGAGATGGAGAGAGAAAAGGAAAGAAAGAGAAGGGTTAGAGAAAAGGGGAGAAGGAAGGGGAGAGATGGAGAGAGAGAGAGAGGGGGAGAGAGGGAGAGGGATTGAAAAGAGAAGGGAGAGAGAACTAGAGAGAAAAAGGGAACGAGAAAGGAACAGAAGTAGAGGGAACGAGAGATAAAGTGAGGGAGGGAGAGAGAGAGAAATGGGATAAAGATAGAGAAGGAGAGAGAATGAGAGAGGGAGAAAGAAAGGGAGATTGAAGGAGAGAGGAAGACAGTGGAAGGAATAGAATAGAATTGCTTTTATTCTTGTGGGGCGAGGTTAGGACTTTCTAGTCCTCTCTACCATCTAACCCCATTATACATAATTATAATTAATTACATTATAATACATACATAAAAATGTAGATGTAAAACCAGAAAAATAATAACTCTAATAATATTAACAGAAAATTAATATAAAATTGAATAAAAGACACCGAAACTTCAAAAAATAAAATAAGAAAAACAAACAGAAACTTGTATTTAAGTGAAAGTTCAGCTGAATTTTATATTTTAAAACTCAAATAATTAAATTATGTCAAGTATATACATACTAGCTGAATGCCCGTGCTTCGCTACGGGGAATTGTTTTGTAGCACTATGTTACATAATTATTGTAATATTTCTCCCTCATTTTCTTTCATCTTTTATTTCATGAAAGTGAATTATTATTACATGTATTTTCAATTAGTTTGGTATGTTTTGTTCATTGACTGCCCGTGAATCGTCTTCGTCAAGGTATGTTTGCTGAATAATTTAAATCTATTAAAAATAAAGAATTCAGAGTGAAGCGGTCTTCTTTTTCAACCGCTAAATCTACAGACTGGTAAATCACAGACTTAGCTAGATGTTGCAGATCGAACAGATACGACTTTAATATGCGTTCCATAAATCGGTATGGATCTGAACAGCTTTACGCATTTAAATATTTCCTTAAAATTAATAAATGCCAAATTTCATATCTCTAAGGAAGCTCCTAAGGAGCTTTAAGGAAATAATACCAACTAATATTTATAGTTTTTAGGGGTTGTTATCACATTTTCACCCCTTAGCAGCACGTAACAAAATGTAAAACTGGTTTACTTTTTATGTGTTTTTCAAGAAATAAACGTATAAAATTTCAGCTTTAAGGAAAGTATAACAAACAAAATTATTTTTTAGGGGTTGTTTCAACCCTTAAAGGCCAAATATTTTAAAATTATTTCTTAGTGCTTATGAACATTTATGTATCAAATATCACGTGCCTCAACGTTATTCAATTAATATTTATAGCTTTAGGGGTAGTTACTACTTTTCAATCCCTTAGCAGAACGTTACAAAGTGTAAAACTGGTTTATTATATATGCACCTTAAAAGAAATTAATGTACAAAATTTCAGCTTTCTAGCTTTCAGGAAAGTATAAAAATTAATATTAATTGTTTTAGGGGTTGTTACTACATTTCCACCCCGTAGCAGAACGTGACAAAAATTAAAACTGGTTAATTTTAATTTCTCCACCCTATACGTAGTATATGGAGAAAGTATTGTTTTCGTAAACATTTTCGAATTTGAATTTTCAGTTGAATTATCTGTTTTGGTGCTCCCAGAACCCCAAAAAATTGTTTAGTGCAATTATATGTGTTGGTGCTCCCGAACCCAAAAATATTTTTAGTGGAATTTTTTGTTTTGGTGCTCCCTGAACCCAAAAAAGTGTTTTTAGAGTGGTGTCTGTCTGTTAGTCTGTCTGTATGTATACACGACCAGAGAGGACACTATTGGTCCGATTTTCATGAAATTTGGTATGTAGGTACTAAACCCTATATCTCCAGGTGTTTTTTTCATTTTTTGGAATTTTTAATTTTTAAGGGTAATTTACCCCTAAAAACCCATAAAAAACTACAAAAATGCAAATTTCTCAAAAACTGCTCTAACGATTTTGATCAAATTTTCAGTATTTATATTGCTTATAAGATGCCAAACAAAATAACACCACCCGCTTTTATCAAAACTTCGGCGTTTTATAATTACGGGGAAATGTTTAAAAATAAACAAGTTTGTGTTGTCAATCTAGCATCGCGGCGGCGGCCGCACGGGGTAGCACCACGGTAGCGAGCACGGCCAGTAATTCAAAGGTCGCGTGATCGAATCCCGCCTGGGACAATAACTTTTTTATACGATTGACGTAGGTAGAATATTATTTTTTTGTTTTGTTCTAAGAAGTAGTAAAAAATAAAATGATTAAAAACAATATTATTTTGACTACAGTAAGTTGGGAGAAAGTTTGTGTCAGTTAACTGATACCGTTTATTTATATGTGATTTTAAGAAATAAATGTACAACATTTCAGCTTTCTAGCTTTAAGGAAAGTAAACAAATAATATGTATAGTTTTAGGGATTGTATCAACCCTTTAAGGCCATGTATTTTAAAATCCTTTCTTACTGCGCCTCTAGCACCTATTAGCAATTTGTGTACCAAATTACACGTTCCTAGGCCATATGGTTTTTTTGAGATATAAAACAAACAACATTTATGTTTTTTAGGTGTTGTTTTAACCCTTAAAAGCGAAATATTTTAAAATCCTTTCTTAGTGCGCCTGTAGCACCTATGAGCAATTTGTGTACCAAATTACACGTTCCTAGGCCATATGGTTTTTGAGATATAAAACAAACAACATTTATGGTTTTAGTGGTTGTTTCAACCCTTAAACGCTAAACATTTAAAACTTCTTTCTTAGTACAAATCTAAGGCCTATGAACAATATATGTACCAAATTCCTCATTCCTAGGCCATATGGATTTTGAGATAAAAAGCAAACAATATTTATGGTTTTTGGGATTGTTTCAACCCTTAAACGCTAAATATTTCAAAATCCTTTCTTTTGCGCTTCTAGGGTTTATGAGCAATATGTGTACCAAATTTCAATAGGCCATATGGTTTTCGAGATACTGTGATGAGTGAGTGAGTCAGTGGTATTTCATCTTTATAACAGTGGGTCATTTTCAAGATAACAAGCTGAGACTCAGCATAAATGTTTAGAATATATATTTTAACTCCTATGTCAAGTTTCAATTCGATATATTAAAATTCGGCCAATTTAGAATGAGCCAACGCTTCATATATGAATAAGATGTCCCCTTTTAGTGATTTCCCCTGCTGCAAAATACATACCTGCATTATCGAATTTTTTCCAGACAAACCATTGCTCGGACGAAATAAATACATATGACCTTTTTTGTTGAAAAATACCTCCCCTACACGGTGGTATTTTTATTTTCCTCTATCTTCGTCCCAGCTAAAAATATTAAGGATAATCGGAAAAAAATGATAATCGATTTTTTTTTCGACTTTGGGAAATCGATAGACTGGTAAACTTTTTTTTATGTTAATCTACATACTTTAATGTACTTATAAAAAAAATTTAGCCGTATTGCAAATTACTGGTAGTTGTAACCTATACCGACTGGGCTAATATAAAACAGCCTGCACTAAACAAGATAAGCAACATTATATTACAAAAAAAACTCAAATAAAAATTTACTTCTATTACTCATCCATACAACGTATTTTAAAACGAAAACTAACCATTCCATTACACTCCAAGGCAAGGACAGTTGATCCATTCTACTCAATATGAAAGCTTTAAGTCATTTTGAAAACTGGAAACGACTGTAAACAGATTTAACCATTTCTGAAAAGAGAGAGAGTGAGCGGAAGGAGAGAGAAAAGAAGAGAAAGGAGCACAAATTTGTTTCAGTTTAAATTTTAAGTTCTTATTTTATATGATAGTTTAAAAAAAATTATATTTTTGTGGAAACAAAATACTTGGTAATTCAAAAGCAGCAATTTCGTTAAGAATCTACCAGAAGATATAGTAAATCGAAAGAAACTAAAATCATTAAAAATAAGCCAAAAGATACAGTAAATTAAACGACAGGCGATTACATTAAAAATAATTTCTTCATAAATGAAAGTTAAACGGTATATTATATTTTTTGTTACTGTATTGTAATTAACACCCTCACTACATAAAAATAAAGAAATACACAGTTTTTACTTATTAAAGGGTACTTTGGCTAATGTAATGTTAAAGTTGATCTAGATAATATCTCTGGCACGTTCATATCGCAGAGAAAACAAATATAAATCCAAGTATTATTGGATTATATTGGAAAGCATGTTCGGAGCTTGAGAGGACTTTATATCTGTGCACTGTTACTAGTGGCAATGATTCAGTTTTAGACGCATTTCAAGCGTTCATACTTATAAAAGCATTCTGTTATTTCAGACACGTGTGTTTTTACAAGGTATGGAATCATGAAGACGGATTTCAAGCGTTCATACTTATAAAAGCACTCTGTTATTTTAGACACGTGTGTTTTTACAAGGTATGGAATCATGAAGACTGATTTTAGAGATTATTTTAGGATTTTAATATTAAAAAAGAAATTTACTCGTTTGCTCGTTTTTCTAATTTATCTCAATAAAACTTCACAGGAAATCTGACATAGAGCATGCTAACGCGCGTAAATATATTCCAATAATAAAATTCAAACAAATATTTTAACAAAGATGTAGGGGTCAAATTTGTGTAAACATTTTACATTTTTATGGTAAATACGTATTATTTCCAATTTATATGCGTTCACATTAATTTTAATTAAACTTAAATTACAATTTAAGTTTACTTCCAATATCCTATCCTATTACTTTAAATGAGCAATTCTTGTGTCTATCTTTGTTTGTATCTTTGTATCTGTCGCGGATCTCGAAAACGGCTCGAAAAAGAAATTGTGTATTTAGGTGAAGTTTTGATTTTTAAGTACACCCATATAGTTGTATTTCGTGAAAAACGCAATTTTTTGAGAAAATCTAATTTAAAAGTTTAAAAATTTTAACATAGGGTCTTATGGGTTGCCATTTTGGTTACAAAATAACAACGAAATAGTAAATAAAGCAATCAAAACAGCTGTTTATAAACAAGCCATGAGATTGAGTATTATCAAAAATCAGCTGTTCATTGGATAGTTTTTAATTACTACTAAAAAACAAGCTAATTTATACTGTTTTAGCACGTTAGAATAAGAATAAATTGGGCCTGATTTATCAATAACTTATTTTGTTAAAAAAATAAATAAACTTGGCAAAAATGGATAAATTCTAATAGAAAATTTTGTAATATAGGCCTGACTCATTTCTGAAACATAGTATTGAGGTTATGTTTACTACTGTATATTTAGGCCTGGTTTCAAAATTTTAGTTGACAGAAGATAGTAGACTAAAATCGTAATGAAAGCCTCTCACGTTTCTAAAGCATGTATTTGAGGTTATAATAATTAATCTTGTAATTACTGTTAATATATTTAAGCCTGGTTTCATAATTTCACAAACCAATGTACAAACGAGCCAAAGATTAACGAGATTCTTTAGCGAATTTTCCAACTGCGAGCGAAGCGAAGCAGCCATCTGAGGCCAAAAGCCGAGGCGGGGTTGGGACGCGAAGCATCCAGGGGCAGAGCCCCTAGTTGTAAAATTTAATTAACTAAAATAATATGTTTGATGGGACGAGTTTAGTCAGCATCATACACAACCAACTTAAAAACACGACTGACAACTTATTGCAGTGACTCTTACAGTGAGACCTAGGGTCGGGAGTGGTCAATGAGCACTGATCATGGTCCCCAAAACACTTTGGAGTGTCATTAAAATTTGTATAAACATAAAATAGTAATAATGAAAGTGTGTTTATTGCAGTACATTCAAGAAAAAAAATCAAAAGAAGTAGTTCATAACTAACAAAAATATAACTCATAACACAATAAAATTACACACTTACAGCATGACCCGTAGGTCGTCTGCCAGGTTGGATTTATTACAATGAATCAAAAAGAAGTTTTAATAATTAAACTCCGAAATAAATGCCTTCCTACACTTGAGTGCACTTCTCAAGAAATTCACTAAACTAAACCAGTTTTCCCCATAATATCCTTATCAATCTGTCAATTGCTTTACAATTAAAATATATTTTTCGCATGTATTCTAATATTACACATTCTCCTATAAAATGTATTGGTTTTCCCCTCTCGGGAATTAAATAAAGAGCACATTCCATTCCTGCCTGGTATAGCGTTTAGAGGTAGGTAGCACGGCACTCTTTGCTCTGCATATTAAACTAATAAATTCTCGTGTGTATTTGTTGTTAATATACGCTGCCACCTCAAGATTATAATCAAGTTTATTATATGTACCATACCTCTCAGATATTCTTACTGGCTCCATGAATTCATCCCAATTTTTCCATTATTCATTTAATGTTTTATTTCAATGTCCTTTTTTATGTAGACTATCTTATAAAATTTTAAATCATAGTGCTTCTTAACACCCAATTCAAACCAAAACCTAGCCCAAGAAATATTTATTTTAATGACCCGCATAACTATTTTATTGTTTTGGTAATCTATTGTCTGTCACGCTTGGACACTTAATTATATATTTAAAAATTCAAATATTTTGCCTTTGTCTGTAAATGTAATATATTCGAGAATTATTCGGTAGGCCAAACATTCTCTTGAAAATTATCTATAATAGATTTTTGTCTCTAATCCCAAACTTGAGACCCATTATGTGACTATTGATTACATGCTGCATCATAAACCACTTGTTTTGTTGAGATTGGAATACTACATATCTTTAACCATAAAATTCTTCCATGAATTCACCTTTCGCCATCGTAATTCTCTCTGTAAGATGTGAATTGAGTGACAACCTTGGTGTGAATGCACTTATTTGGGACATACACTGTACCTAGGTACTTATACTGGTTTACTATTTCCATTATTATATCAACAAATTTCCATTTATAATTTGTGCTCAAACGATCACCCTGAATAAATACCATTACCTTTGACTTTTCTAAATTTACCAATAAATTCCACCTTTTACAATAAGTTTTAAACCCATCTATCACTTTTTGCAATATTTTGCTCTCTGAATACAACAATACTAGATTATTGTCATACAAAAGTATTAGTCTAACATTTGAATCCTCTGTCCACAAAATATATACTAGGAGTCCCAAAAGTTCCCCCCCTATTATTTTTTTTGTTAATTGAAATAGACAGATTTGCTTTGGGGAATGTTAACATGAACAAAAATAGAGTTTTTTTTGGAGTATCGTAAATTTCAACCACTCCCCCAAAAATGGGATATTTTGGGGTAAGCCGAAAATTTTAAATGAGAACTCCTATTAAGTGACACCTCATTTTAAAGGCCTTGATAAAATAAGAAGTTGGCGCAAACCAGAGGTCTGTATGTTGACTCTATCCAACATAATGGCCAATCAAAGTTATAACTTGTCCCCATTTAAATAACATTAAAATGTTAAATATGATACATCTGTTATTTTTTACAAGGATTTCATCCAGTAGATCACTCAAACTAAGTTATAAAACATAGTAACTAGTATAAAAAAAGTAAAGCTAAGCCCTCTGGAATTCCCAGTTACTGGACTTTTTACTATTAGTAGTCGACAAACATGCACAATAACAAAGCATTTACAAGGTTGTATCAACCGAAAGTCCAGTACCTGGGAATTTTTGATCATAATTCGATGCATCTAGGTCGAGGCACGGTATATAGAATACTAACGGTAGGGTTCACGAGTGGATGCGCAGTAACTCGTGACGTCACCGGTGCCCAGTTTCTCATAAGCTCCATAAGCCTCTCATGGAGCCTTATGTAAAAATTGATTAACTAAAAATATTTAGCCGATTCTAATAAAATTTGAACCACATGTATAAAACGTATCTATAATAATAATATATAAAAAATCAGATTGTTACAACAAATTTTAATACGTTTACTGATTAGGCCTATATAAAAATTACTATTTCAAATTCGAAAAATGATGAACAATATTTTTTTTATTTTGTATTATTTGACATTTATTTTAATTATGTATTGGCTTATGAATAAAATAAGTTATAGAGAATTTTATTGTGAATCCAAATCTTTTTTAATATTTAAAATCGAATATATATATATATCAAAAGATATGCACATTTTAAAAAGGTATTGTAAAATTTGTATACGTTTTCGATACTAAAAACGACTGCAATGTTAACACGACTGCAATCAATAATAAACAGCTGATTTTCATTTCTCTTAGCCGTGGGCACCGATGACGTCAATAATAGATGCGCGTGAACCCTACCGTTAGTCTATACATATAAAAGGAAAAGCCCTCACTCACTCACTCACTCACTCACTCATCATCACTAATTCTCCCACTTCCCATGAAACTAGAGAGATGAAATTTGGCATGTGTATACTTTATGATGAAAATAGGAAAACTAAAGAAATTTCATTTTGATATTCAAATTTTAGGGGTAGTTTTGGGGGTTTAGGGGTAGTTTTGACTGATCACAGTTTCTCAAAAACTATACCACATAGGAACTTGAAATTTGGTACCAATATTGCTCATAGGCACTAGAGGCACACTAAGAAAGGATTTTAAAATATTTGGCCTGTAAGGGTTAAAACAACCCCTAAAACAATAAATATTGTTTGTTATATATCTGAAAAACCTTACGTCCTAGGAATGTGAAATTTCGTACATGTATTTGCCACAGGGGAAATGATTTAAAAATATTTTGCCTGCAAGGGTTGAAACAACCCCTAAAACAATAAATATTGTTTGTTATATATTTCAAAAACATTACCACCTAGGAACTTGAAATTTGGTTCACATATTGCTCATAGGCACTAGAGGCACACTAAGAACGGATTTTAAAATATTTGGCCTGTAAGGGTTGAATAACCCATAAAACAATAAATATTGTTTGTTATGTATCTCAAAAACCGTACCACCTAGGAATTTGAAATTTGGTACACATACTGCTCATAGGTACTAGAGGCACACTAAGAACGGATTTTAAAATATTTGGCCTGTAAGGGTTGAAATAACAAATAAAACAATAAATATTGTTTGTTATATATCTCAAAAGGCTTACTTATTAAAAATGTGAAATTTGGTTAATTTATTTGCCACAGGGGAAATGATTTTAAAATATTTGGCCTGTAAGGGTTGAAATAACCAATAAAACAATAAATATTGTTTGTTATATATCTGAAAAACCTTACGTCCTAGGAATATGAAATTTGGTACATGTATTTGCCACAGGGGAAATGATTTTAAAATTTTTGGCCTGCAAGGGTTGAAACAACAACTAAAACAATAAATATTGTTTAGTATATATTTCAATAACCTCACCACCTAGGAACTTGAAATTTGGTTTACATATTGCTCATAGGCACTAGAGGCGCACTAAGAAGCATTTTAAAATATTTGGGCTTTAAGGGTTGAAAAAACCCTTAAAACAATAAATAGTGTTTGTAATATATCTCAAAAACCTTACGTCCTAGGAATGTGAAATTTGGTACATGTATTTGTCACGGTGGAAATGATTTTAAAATATTTCGCCTGCAAGGGTTGAAACAACCCCTAAAACAATAAATATTGTTTGTTATATATTTCAAAAACCTAACCTCCTAGAAACGTGAAATTTGGTACACATACTGCTCATAGGTACTAGAGGCACACTAAGAACGGATTTTAAAATATTTGGCCTATAAGGGTTGAACCAACACCTAAAATAATAAATATTGTTTGTTATATATCTCAAAAACCTTACGCCCTAGGAATGTGAAATTTGGTACATGTATTTTTCATAGGAGCTAAAGGCAAATTAAGTAATGATTTTTAAATATTTGGTCTTTAAGGGTTGAAACTACCAATAAAAAAATAAGTATTGTATATTATAATTTCCTTACAGCTAGAAAACAAACATGTTATACGTTTTTATCTTACACGATAGGTATAAAAAGTAAACCAGTTTTACATTTTGTAAC
This sequence comes from Philaenus spumarius, assembly GCA_018207615.1. Classification (NCBI taxonomy): domain Eukaryota; kingdom Metazoa; phylum Arthropoda; class Insecta; order Hemiptera; family Aphrophoridae; genus Philaenus; species Philaenus spumarius. Next base: position 77,176 of record JAGFPH010002034.1, read on the forward strand.
GTTCTGCTAATAGGTGAAAATGAAGTAAAAACCCCTAAAACTGTAAATATTAATTGAATAGCACCTAGGAACGTGAAATTTGGTACACATATTGCTCAATAGGGGCTAGAGGCGTACTAAGAAAGGATTTTAAAAGATTTGACCTTTAAGGGTTTAAACATCCCCTAAAACAATATATGTTGTTTGTTTACTTTCCTTAAAGCTGAAATTGTGTACATATATTTCTTGCAAAGCACATATGAAAAGTAAATTACTTTTACACTTTGTTACTTGCTGCTAGGAATGAAAATGTGTTAACAACCCCTAAAAACAATAATTATTAATATTCATACATTCCTCAAAACTAGAGGAAATTTTGTACATTTATTTCTTACACGATACACATAAAAAGTAAACCAGTTGTACATTTCGTTACGTGCTGCTAAGGGTTGAAAATGTAATAACAAACCCTAAAAACAATCAATACTAATTTGTATTCTTTCCTTAAAGCTAGAGAGCTAAACTTTGGAACCTATTAATTTTAAGAAAATATTTAAATATGACGGACATAAAAGGTAATATTTTATTATTAATTTATGAAATATTTAAGACATAACCTAATCAAAACTAACCCAATCTATGCATTCGCAATTTTAAAGACGCTACAAACATCCAGCTAAGACTGTGATTTATCAGTCTGTAGATTTAGCGGTTGAAAAAAAGACGCTCTTCACTCTGAATTTTGTATTTATTTAATTTATTTAGCATACATACCATGACGAAGACGATTGACGGGCAACCAGTGAATAATAAATACCAAACAAAGTACGAGGGGCATTCAATAAGTAACGAGACAAATTATTATTGCTCAAAAACGGTTTATTGAATCAGTACAAAACTTTCAGGACATAAAGTTGGCAACCTTGCGATGACAATTGATCAGCTGTTCAATCATATTTTGTCAACATAACCTCAAATTTACTCTTTTAACGATGGCAAGTCCGCTCGAGAATTGCACCGTGGAAGAACAACGTTCCATGATCAGATTTTTAGTCGCAGAAGGTGAGAAAGGTAGTGACATTCACAAAAGAATGTTAAAAGTGTACGGAGACAATTGTTTGAATCGTTCGAACGTTTACAAATGGGTAGAACAGTTTCAAAGTGGTCGTACAAAAGTTTCTGACGAGCAACGAAGTGGACGAAAGATCGAAGTTATGACTTCCTCTCTAGAATCTTGGATTGACGCGTTAATTCGGCACAATAGGCGTATCACCGTTGAACTGATAAGTGAAAAAGTATATGCGAGTGTTTGAACTGTCCATAACATTATTCATAACAAGCTGCAGTACAAGAAAACCTGTGCGAGATGGGTGCCCAGACAACTCACGGACGCTCACAAAGAAACCCGGCTTCAAATCAGTCAAAAGTTGAAAAATCGATATTCGACTGAAGGAGAAGGTTTTTCAAAAGAATTGTAACGTGTGATGAAACATGGATCCACCACTATGAGCCAGAGTCTAAACGACAGAAGTAGAGTCCGCGGCACTTGGGCGGCAAAAGGGTGGGGGAAGGTCATTGACCTTGGGCCACGACCCCTTTTTTTGGTGTTTTTTTGTCTTTTTGTTCCTAACCTAAGCCACGCCCACTTTTTTTTGGGGTCCTAAGCTAAGAAAATTTTTTAGGATTTAGAAAGCTGTACTTAGGCGAAATAAAACTTAGGCTAACCATAGGCGCTGCCGCAACCCCTTGTAATATATTTCTACCGATCTTACCCGAACCAAAACGCCGGACTTGACCAAGCGTAGGTTTCGCTGTACCCTGAATTATTTTTATAAAATGTGTTATAACGTTTGAAAAACCGAGCTAACCAGAACATATGGTTCTGTCCGAGTTCAACCGAAGGGCACTTAGCCGAATTAAAACTTTGACCAACCTTAGGCTCTCCCGCATCCTTGCAAACCGCACTTACGCTAACCGTAGGAGCCCCCGCAACCCGTGCGTATGATATACACTATTTCTACCGGTCTTACCCGAACCAAAACGACGGACTTGACCAAACTTAGGCTTCGCTGTACCCTTGTAATATAATGTAAAACGTGTTATAATGTAAGGAAAACCGAGCTTACCAAAACGTAAGGCTCAGCCCGAGTTCAAGCCGAACTTAGCCGAATTAAAATTTTGGCTAACATTAGGCTCGGCCATAACCCATGCGTATGATATACGTAATTACATAACCGACCAAAATGTAACGTAATGTTTCTAAAAAAGTAAAACAAGTTGTATTCGGTCTAACTCAACCCCGGTGTCACCCCTCCCGCAAATTTTGCAACAAAATTTCGAAAAAATGGAAATGTTAATGTTTTTAACGGAGGCTTAGGTGCAAACGAATTCTACAATATATTTTGTACACGCAGGCAGCTATTCAGCACCGTCATGTGTAGAGCAATTTCCCCGCAACGGAATTTCTCCGCAACAGATATTAATATAAAATTCGCTCAACTCAACGTAAGGCTCTGCCGCATCCCATGCGTATGATATAACTGTTTCTACCGGTCTTTTTAGAACATAAGGCTCTGCCGTAACTCTTAAAAACCGTAACTAACCGAAATAAAACTTTAGCGAACCTAATCTTAGGCTCCGCCGCACCCTTGTGTATGATATACGTAATTACATAACCAAACTTAATCGAATCCGCCTGTATTACTTAACGTTAAAACTTTCTCTATCTAAAATTTGTTTCAATATAAATTCTCCGTATGTTTGTCGGTAGACACGGCAGCTTAGTAACAATCACGGTTTTAGCTTTTACATTAAAATTATTAATAATTACTCTATGTTGTGTACCGTTTAATCGATTGGTTATTAATAACATGTCTCTGTTTTATAACGCGTTTCTTTTTACTCGATACTTTACCACTTCTACGACCCTAGGCTCTGCCGCACCATTGATTTACATCAAAACTTTCGATAGTGATTTTATGTTATAAATTATTTATTAGCACGATTTTACTTTAAGCTTTTCCCCGAATTTTGTAGTGTACAAGCATTCTGAACTTTAACTGACTAACATTTCTGTACATTGTTATAAACTCGACACCCCAGCTAGATGCTGACTAGACATTCCAATAGTCAGCAAATGTAATGTAAATCTTTACACAAATTTGGTGGCCCTGACCTATCCTATCTTTTCCGAACTAAAACTTCGCCTAACCTTAGGCACTGCCGCAACCCATACGTATGATATACGTAATTACTTAACCAACCAAAATATAACGTTGTGTTTCCTAAATTTCTAAAAATAATACTTAAACAATTTAAGAAATAATTATTAACACTTTATTTAAAATTACTTATTTATATTTAACGAAGTTACTACATATAACATAACAAAAAACGAATAAGTACACAATTCACATAATTTCCAATAGTCTTTCAGCATCATATTCTTCTTGTTCCGCATTTTCGTCATCGCTCTGTCCGTACCTCCCCTAGTCCTCCTGGTACGTATCCGTCATCATCGCTGTCGTCGATCCTTACTTGTTCATCCCCATGTAGAAGTCTTCTTATTAAATGCCCGTGACGAAAGGAACTTAAAGCTGTTACTCTCTCTATACCTCCATCATAATTTGTTGCAATATGTAACTGCCATTCGTTTTCCCGACGATATGGAAACTTCATTACAATTTCCAATTTCACTCTTACATCAAAACTTCCGATACTGATTTTATGTTTTACATTGTTTATTAGCAAGATTATACTTAAAACTGTTCCTTGAATTTTGTAGTTTAAAACTTCTAACTCATTCACTCCATAGCCTAAATCCCCTAAACGAACTCCCCTAAAACATGTCGCTTAAGTAAAATATCTTTTATCCTTAAAGGCACAACAAAGACGTGAACGAGCATTCTGAACTTTAACTGACCAACATTTCTTTACATTGTTTTAAAATCGACACGCCAGCTAGATGCTGACTAGACAATCCAATAATTAGCAAATGTAAATATTTACACAAGATGCCGGTGGGAGGGGAACCGTCATCTTATACGCAATTTTTTCCGCCATCTTGTCGTAGCCATCCGTCACGAATCAACAGAAATTTATGGTAACAAGTGTAGAATGCCGAGTTGGCAGATTGGCATCCGTTGTACTGTCAATTGAATTCGTTGATTCTCTACCAGAACGCGCTACCATCGGACGGGTTAATATTTCTAAGATTCTCTACCAGAATGCGCTACCGTCGAAACCTTGTAAATATAAATTACATTTAAATTCTTCTTTTTTCTTGTACAAAGTTTTTTATTTTCCCTAATAATCTCATTTCTATATATCACATGGGTTATTTTTTATATTACTGTGATATTACCTAATTGTGCTTACAAGTGCAACTTAACTGTTTCAAAATTGATGGGTTTGAATAGCAAATATATTGACTCATTTCATTTTTTTTCGTAACAGGATTCAACAAAGAAAGAAGACGACCGCGCTAACCACTGTCACAACGCTCTCAAGTGGTATATAATTCTCAATTTACGAAATATCATTACCTAAATTTCCGAACCTTATTTGAGCGCTCCAAGTCGCCTAACATTAGTTGATTTTATACATGATTATGCAGTTATTTTCTCGTTCTGAATATATTTACTTAAAGAGGGCCAAAACGTTCAGTCACGGATTTTTTAATAAGTGTGTAGTCAACTTTAATTCATACTGCACACATAAAAATACGTATACACACGAACCCATAACATTTCAAAGAGATTTTACACAAATTAACAGACAGCATTGTACCAGTGCAACATTTTCTAACAACTGACTAGTGTTGTCAAGTCGAACGGTAAATATTAAGGTAGAAAATTTACAGACTGTGGAATAGCCGTTGGTTTTGACTCTTTACATTTTTATTACGATTAGTAGACACCTTTGTCGAATGTCTTTTATCTGTACTTAATAGAGAACTCCACCCATGCTCGCTTCTCTCACCGACGCAGCTATCGCAGTGTCTTTTTTGGTGGTCAATAGACGTTCGCTGGCGTATTTTAAATTTCTTCTTTTAACGATCGGCTTTGAGCTCTGGCTCTACAATCATCAACCTCTACGGTCTACAAAATACCACTACGGTAACCTGTCTCACGCAACTAGTTTGTCTTATCTATCTAGCCAATTTGACCAAAAGCATGTTCTCGTGCTTTTTCAAAACTTTAACGGGGTTTCATATCCATAGTACTGTGCACGGTATTATTGTACGACTTTACTATATTCGGTAGTAAATCGACCAACTCGTATCTGCCGCGGGGCGTAAATTCACGCAACATTCGATTTTTCAAAGTTCGATTCAACCTTTCCACTATGGACGCTTTTTGTCGGATTAAGTCGCGTAATGGTTTATTTTGTGTTTTCGCACTAATTTTTGCACGTGCGCGTTGAAAAATTACTTACCCCCGATCGGTCTGGAAATGTTTTATCTTATGATTGTCAATTATCGGTTCCAAAGCGGCCGCTACGTTTAACCCAGATTTCGACTTTATAGGCACAGGAAAAATACTTAGGCTAGCATAGGAGTCTAGGCTATTAACTAACCAAACCCAAACTACAACAAATAATACCTTGGAGATGCATAACGTTATTTAACCTAACGGATATTAGCGGGCATTACTTTTTAGTCAAACCCTGTTTTGACAATGACCACGACAACGACAAAAACAACAACGACAAAGACAACTACGAAAACGACGACTAATTTAACGATGACCACGACTACGACGACAAAAACGACGACTTGACGACAAAGACAACGACGAAAATGACGACGACGTTAACAATGACCACGACAACGACGACAAAAAAGTCGAGTAAAACCTTGTAAATATAATGTTATGTACGAATGCAAAAAATAAATTACATTTGCATTCTGTTTGTTTTTTTTCCATTAGGCTATGACGACACTTCTGCTTTTGTAGCGTAGTTGGGGAACAAAAAGACCCAAAAAAACACCCAAGAAAATGGGGCGTGGCCCAAGGTCAATTACCTTCCCCCACCCTTTTGGCGCCCAAGTGCCGCGGACTCTACTGACAGAGCCTTGAGTGGAAGCATACGACTTTTTCCATTAAAAAAAAATTCAAGACCCAGCCATCTGCTGGTAAAGTCATGCTTACAGTATTCTGGGATTTTCAGGGGCCAATTTATTGTGATTTTCTTGAAGGCCAAAGAACAATCAACAGCTAGTACTACAGTGACATGCTGGAAAACAAGATAAGACCTGCAATTCGAACGAAACGCAGTGGGCTCTTAACTGAAGGCGTGATTTTGCTTCATGACAACGCCCGTCCACATACGGCACAGCTTACGAAAGAAAACTTTAGAAACTGGGATGGGAGATCTTTCCATATCCCCCCTACAGCCCCGACCTCGCTCCATCAGACTTCCATCTTTTTGGACCCCTTAAAGATGGTCTACGAGGGATACATTTTCAATCCAATGAAGAGGTAAAAAATCAGGTGCAAAAGTGGCTTCGAGATCAACCTAAAGAATTTTATGCCAAGGGCATTTACAAATTAGCAGAAAGATAGGACAGGTGTATAAGTGTTGCTGGGGACTATGTTGAAAAGTAACCAAAGTTTTGTACTGATTTAATAAACCGTTTTTGTGCAAAAATAATTTGTCTCGTTACTTATTGAATGACCCTCGTAATTGAATATAAATGTTAAAATTCACTTTAATAATAATAGATGAAAGAAAATGAGAGAATACTATGACAATTAGTTATAAATCATGGTGATGCAACAAACAAATTCCCTGTAGCGAAGCACGGGTATTCAGCTAGTATTCTATATACCGTGGGTCGAGGTACAAATTCGCAAAGCACAGTTCATAATACGAGTCCTCAAGGTCGAGTTCGAAACCCGCAAAGTTAGTTTTTCATTTTCCAGCGGAATGAAGCAGCGCATGTCTTGGGGCTGGAAGCTGAGTTCAAACAAATTTTACTAATATATTTCGGTACACTTAGGCAGCTATTCAGCGCCTTCTTTAGTAGGCCAATTTCCCAAATAGTTGGTTGAAACCCTAAAACAAATAAACTAGATATAAAATTCTCTCCACTCACCTCAGCGGTTCAGCTGCGTGTTGTAATTATTTACAATTTGTGTACGATTCAATTAAAATTTATGTGATTAGCTGTCTGAGTCTTTATTAAAATACACATTTTCGTTCATGAAATCTAGACTGAAATCATAAAGAGCTTGTTTCCTGTTTGTTTGGGGTTAATACTGAACTAATGTTTTAAAGATGGATAATGTTTTATAATTTCCTCGTAAGTTAATGATTTACATTGTTGTTCTAAAATA
>JAGFPH010002034.1:84504-111644 GCA_018207615.1 Philaenus spumarius
ATGAAATCTGTTTTGAAAATGTTGATTGTTATATTACATCTCTTATTCAAAACTAAAACACAAATTTAAAATGTAGCTGCAGGAAAAATGTTGTGTGTATCACGAATGCAAGTTTAATTGCCACCCGAGGCAAAGTCGATAAACATCTCGTGCAACAAATTCAACTTTGCACCCTAGATAGCTATAGTGTAATACCTGTTTGCAACTACAAGTAATTCAATTTAATGTCCCTACTCACATTGATCATGTATAGATTTTTTGTTAACAGTTGTATAACTGATGTAGGCTATGTAACTGTTTTGAGAAATCTTTGTAAATGTATATTTTTACAATCCTTTTTGTTTACTTCGTTCTTCGGAAGAAACTGCTTAGGCCTACAAACAACAAACCAAATATAACCGTGTCTATATGCCTTTAGGGATTTTCAATATGTAAATGTACAGAGCCGATTTGTAGGACGACCGAGTTGGATGCATTTCACCACTCACGATCCAACTTACCATCCAACTTACGTTTCCAATTAATATTAACAGCTGATTTTAAACTTTGTAGCCATTATTTACTTTTCAAAATTTTAGGTTAGGTTTTAATTAAAATTTAGACCTGAGCCTAGCTGGTTTTTTTAAACTTTATTATAACTGATGTTATAATATAAAATAATTTCATTTTGGACATTTACGATCTTAGTTTTGAGGTTATTATTAATCCTACATCTTTATTATAAAGAAAACATAACATAATAATGTGTATAGAAAGTTCCAACAGGGTTGGTGTGCGGAACACGCTGGGATATCCCCTTGTAATAAATAAAAAATATACACATTGATTTACATTATGAATCGGACTACAAATCGGACCGTGTATGGCTAGCTAAAGGGTCTGCTCCAGTAAACGAGAAATCCACCGGAACGCAAACGCCTCTCACTATATCCCTATCTAAACAGTGCAATTTCTTGCGCTGACATTGCCTCATTTCATACCATTTTATAAGTCTATCTTTTGTAATTGAGTGTTGAAAAAAAAAACTGAATATTCTTTATAAAATTTCGGATCCTTCTTGCAAATTATTTTCCGTTATTAATTTCTTATTATGTTAGGAAAAAAATTCAAACTTTGTACTTACAAAATGTCAAAATTAAAAGCATTTTAAAAAAATGTAAATTGCGAGACGGATGCGTATTGTGACTGTGCTTAAAATGAGACCTTGCAAACAATTTTATGATAACAAATAAACGAAATAAATGATTTGAAATTTAACATTGCTCTTATTGGATAAAAATCCAAGATGGCTGCCACTACAGCAGACCCTTACGTTACGGTGAACAAAACAGTACAGCGCACGCGCATGTTAGTATTGTTTGATTTATTCGTATTATTTAGTAGGAATAAATCGACATACTAAAAGGTTTTGAGCACAACTGTAAAACATAACCTTAAGGGTCGGCTCTAGCTGTCGGCCATTTGGCTGACACTCCGTAAGACCAATGTTAAATTAAAATCCAAATTTTTACTTTATTTTTGATCGGAAAATTATAAACGATATGTCATTTTAAAGCTATGGTCAATATGCATGCAAATGACTTTTTAAAAACAAAGGAAAATATTTTGTTTAATATTTATTAATAATTTGAAAAATTGATTTTTAATATTTTTTTATGTTTTCACTATTAATTATAGCGAAAAACTACCAAGCCATTCGCCTGAAGAATTTCGTCCCCAAGATTTTGGTATTTTTTTTAAAACGCTGTTTGAACAATTGCAGGTTTTAAATGGATTTAGGCTGAGCAATGTCCGTGTAACCTACCGCCGCTATGGGGTGATGTTAAATATTTTTTACGTTGTAACTATTAATTATTATAGCGAAAAATTACCAAGCCATTCGGATGAAGAATTTTGTCCCCAAGAGTTTTGTATTTAAAAAAAAACGCTATTTGAATAATTGCTGGTTTTAAATGGATTTAGGATGAGCAATGTCCGCGTAACCTACCGCCGCTATAGGGGGTCGCAGGTTGCTTTCTGTTTTACTAGAGCCGACCCTTAAAGTATATTCTAAGTGTGGTTTTGTTATAAAATTGTATACTAATCAGATGTAACAACGTAACTATATTGTTGTAAAGTTATAAGCATAACAATAAATGGTTCACAAAGTTGTTGAAATATTACATCTGATGGGTGAAATCAGCTGTTATATATTAATAAATAAATTAAACAATATAAACGTGGGCATACGTCTATTCTGTTACAGACATGCGTAAAGAAGTACACCAGCTTTAATGGTAATTAGTTAAAATGGAATGTAATTAAATCCCACAATAAGGTTTAATGTATTTTTTGTATACAAAGAACTACATACAACAGGTTTATGTATGTATAAGAAAGGTTTATAAAAAGGTGAATGCTTCATTTCATATACCCCAAGCATAGGCTATCTACATTCAAAGTATAGCTCTTAAAAAATGTATAGCGTACAAGCAATATAAATGTTTGCTACGGGTTTATATTGTGTACAACACTTTCAGACAATATTCTTGAAACCCTTTTGTAATCGCACAAAAGGTTGCGTCTTAAACTGCCGATGCAGAATAATCGGATTTCTTGCTTCATTGTTTGTAGAAATTTTCATCGACAATCGTGTTTTTGGAACGAAGTTCCTTAACGCGGCTTGCGTAAGGGTCAACAAACTGAAAATGTAACGCGTAACGAAAAAAAAGTGTTATTAATGGGTTGCTATGGCAATGAGAAATATAAAACACGAGTAACGGAAAAGCTTTACCAAATTGGTCGCTCCGGCAATGAATGTAAATACATTCAAGAAACATGTTTTTGTTCATCTATTTAAATTAAGAGAGATCGGTTCCGTCCGGCGTAGTTCAGATATTATCGTCAAGCGCTGAAATACATTCAATAAACATAAAATGTTCGTTCATGAGTCTAGGCCTAACCTAAAAATATTGTATGTATATATTTAATTTATTTTACCTGCCTTAACGGCAACATACTTACAATAATTTTAGGTTATGTCTAAAAAGTCATTTTAAGTCTGGGCCTAACCTAAAATTATTGTATATATGCTTCAGGTAAAATCAATTACATACACACAATAATTTTAGGTTAGGCCTGGGCTGATGAACTAACAATTTATGATTATTGAATTAATTTACAATGAATGGACATTTAACTGTGTTTAGGCCTACCATCTTAGCTTTGATGTTATAATTAATTCTACACCTTTATTATAATAACATTAAACGTATGGAAACAGTAAATATTTGTATTAAAAAACAATCTAATAATAAACGGCAATTGAAAGATTAAAATTATGTGTGTATGTTGCCGTTAAGGCTGGTAAAAGAATTGAAGAAAAGGAGTGATGAACTTCGTTCCTGACGGGGGTCGCACGACCGCAGACATTAACTTTTTTTTAATGAGTTCGAAGCTTCTATCCTTGTCTGTTCATATAGTTAAATCAGGTGTGATATCATTTGATAGCAAATATGACAAATATGGTGAGGTTGGGAACTTGAGAACATGATATGACATTGACATTTAGATTTTTATTTTACCTTTGAAATTGAATATTTCTTAATGTCGGATCAATCTCATTCTAGATTTTTAATACCTATACATAATATATAGGAGGCTTTGTCTTGACTGAATGACTGACTGGCATATAATCAGAGTGGAGTAAAAACTACTTAAGATGTACCACTTTACGAAAGTGTAAAGCTATATTTTTAATGGGCCATATAAGCACAGTAAGAAAGTATTTTACAAAATGTGTATTTTAAAAACAGTGAAAATGAAACATTCGTTGTTGTTTGTAGTTTGACAGAATGTCTGCAATAGGTAAGTTTGTTTCTTTGCGTTAATTAGTTTTCTTTCGCTTATTTCTTTGATGAATTGTCACAAGTAATAAATCATTGTGCGAAATTGTGATTTAAAAAAGTAAAAACTGTGAAAATACTCCCTGCCCTATAACAGATGGAACAGATGATTCGTTATCAAAAGATTAGCAAAACAATTTTAGGTTAGGCCTATAATGAACCAACTCACGTTTGTTATCCATTTACGAGCAACATTCGTCCATTCATTACCATAGAATTTACCACAATTTACTTAGCAGTTAAATTAGAACCGGGTTGTTATTCTTTCCAAACAACAGATTTTACTTTCTCACAATATAGAAGAAAGTAAAGTGGCACAACACAGTGCCACTATCAATCGCCAAAAAAATCGATGTTAGATTTTTGTGGAAATATCCGTTTTGGAACCACCAGAGTCAAAATAAGTGTTTTTTACAAAATGTCTGTCTGTATGTATGGATACAAAGCTAGAGAGAAAACTATTCGATCGATTTCGAACAAATTTGCAGCAAACAAGTCAATTAGATAGATGGATAAAGAAAGGTTTTGAAAATTTTTGAAAAAATCCCCTTTTTGACCAAAACACCACCAAAAAATCAATTATAATTTTTTTATAAAACAAACGGCTCTAATGATTTTAATAAAATTTGGCTTATTTGTGGCCCTTAATGTGTAAAACAGCATCTTCTTAAAAATCTCGTTTAGCTAATAATAATAATAATAATAACAGATTTTTTGGGGTATATTTTGACAAAAAGGGCGTTATTGTTCAAAATGTTGCAAAATCATTTTTCGTGCATCTATACAGGCCTAGTTGACATGTTTGGTGCTATATCGAATAGTTTTCTCTCTAATTTTTTATTTATACTGATAGACAGTCATACAGACAGATATTTTGTGAAAACCACTTTTTTGGACTAACGGGGTCATAAAGCTCTAGCCCTACTGTGCATGCGTCAGACTCTAAATCACACCTGCCTCAACGATCCAAGGCATATCCTAATTGATTATATCCTAATCAATCTTCATTTAGTTAAAAAAACAGAGTATACAACAATCTATTTGCATTTGCTTTGCCACGAGTTGCTGTGGGGGTTGGTGAACCCTCTGTGTTATATAAAAAATAATATAACAATACATTTTTGAAATTTAAATTTAAAAAAATATATATAAAAAAATAAATTCTAACAGAAAACTCATTTAAATTTAAACTATTAAACTCGTCTTTTAATAGTAGTACCCAAGACATAGGTTTTGCTTTAAGTTTATGAATATACTCTCAGTCTTGTGATTTACTTCTAACGCGTTATATAACTTTACTTAGGTTCCATCATCAAATCGCTTGCTCGTGAGTGGTTGTCAAAACATTAAACCTCACTAAAGAACTCACACATTATCTACAAGAAACACAAAGGCTTATTGAATGTTTTAACGACCTCTCACGAGCGATCGATCTGAAGATGGAACATACGTTCTAAAACGTATAGCGTAAAGTCTCAAGACCACTACGTAATAAAAAAGTAGAGGAAATTCTAATTTTATTGGACTATTTAAAAACATTAAACTTCCAAAGAATTAAACTATTTAAGTAATTAGCATTTTTGAAGAGAAACTTATTACATTAGAGAATACATTAAACTGTTCTGGATCAGACGAAGAGTGAACCACATCCCTTCAACCAACAGTTGAAAATATAGAGTCGTTTGACATGCATGCACAGTGTGAGAAGAAAGAGAGAACCATTTCTACTCTCTCCGTCACAGACAGTCTACGCGCGTGCGCCACGTGTACTGTGTTAATACGTAACCAGTAGACGCTTGCGTATATTACTTTACATTATCCGAACACGTTTTAATATTTATTAAATTGTTATTGGTGTTTTAAAGCTAGTGGACGAAATTAGCTGTTAAATGTTTGAATCGTTGTTTGTTGTTTTCAATTATTTTTGTTTACTTCATTCTTTATACGATTCTACCACAGGTCTATAAACACAAACTTCATCCGACTGAGTCCCCCGCCGTTAGTTAGAAATTTTCAACAAGGTAAATGTACAGAGAATATAATTAAATATATTACTCAAAGACCTGAAATACATTCTGAAAAACAAAAGAAAAGATCATTCATTTTAATCATGGGCCTACTCAATAATTTAAAAATATATATTTTAAATACAGTCATTTAATTCTTCCTTAAATGAATGGAAATTGAAGAATAAAAAAATATTTAATTTAATTAAGAGAGGTTCTCTTGAATAAAATTCCACATAACCATTTACTAATCTTGAAATAATAATATCGCCAACAAATGCATACAAAGCAATGCATAAAATCCACTGCTCTTTATCACTTCTAACGCGCCAGAGTCGCGAAGTTATATTCCTTAAAACGACTGCGAGAATTTGATTTTGACGCGCCTACACACGTGTTATTCTCACTTAAGGAATCTTAAAACTTTACAAATTTAAATTATGCTTTCACAATTTAAAAGTTTATTGAAACCATTCGTTTTTACAAACTATACAAACAAAGTAACTTTAATTAACGTTTAGAGAAGCTGTGTGGTTAGAGAAAATCGTATTTAAAACAGACACTCAGTGCGCATGTCTGTCTACCTTTGTCAATGAAATGGAAGTGCGGGGACTCGAGACACGAAAGCCTTTATTCGCAGTGCGGAAACAGTGGAGTGAACATTATTGTGACTGTTGGAAACTATTTACGTACGCAATTTTATGCGGTTAAGTGTTTTGTTGTGTAAATATAAAACATATCGCAAGGAGAATCAGTGTGCCCATAGCTGTAAATAATGTCATTTAATATCAATTAATTATAAAAATAAATTTTTATATTGATAATTAATTACATGTAGTAAAATTTCTAAAGCGAATTGAAACTACAAACATCTTTCTTTGTTATTGGTGTCGCAATTAATTTACCATTTTTAAACGTTTAACGTAACATCTAGTTAAACTCAAAATAATTCATTTAAAAAAAAAATTAGAATTTGGGTGTTTTCATTAACAAATATTTCGTACTTATAGTATAATGATTTAAATAGTTTGGTTCCGTTAAAAAGCGCTTCTTGACAATATTCACTACGAATAAAGTTTCTTACTTTGTCTCAAGAAAAACTCCTGAAAGGACTTCCAAATGTTAATAAATTTTGGTTAAATGGGGTCGGTTTTGATATAAAACTCACTGCTTAGGAAATTTTTGTTAATGCAATAAAAAACAAAAACCGACTACAACAGATTTGAGTAAATTGCACCGATAGAATATAAGGTTCACGAGTATTAAAGAAAAATCTTCGTGTATAATTGAACTTTAATGAATTATTTTAAATACATTTTTAATTTTGAAAGGTCCTCTGTAAACTATATGTTTATACTTCCAGAACATCGATTTAGATATTTGGTTTCGTTGCAAAGGTGCTTCTTGGATATTCCAAAATAATTCTTTCTATTTTTGAATAGGTACTCTCAAAATCCCTTTTCTTAATTTTTGTGTAAGTTAGTGAAATTTAAAAAAAGCTATTTTTTTTAGAAAATATTGTAGTAAGAAACACAAAGCAACGACACCAACGTGAACTAAATCAGTAGAGTTCTAAAATTAGACTTCTTGATAACATTATAAAGTATTGTGATACTTGAATTTTAATGAATTCATTTAAATACATTTTTAATTTTAGGTTCTCTGTCAAGCCTATTTTAAACTTCCAGTGCCTCGATTTAAATATTTTTGTTATAGAAAACGTTCTGGATTTTCCAAAATAAGTAAATTTACTTTTTAACTCTAGATTACTAACTATATTTTTAATTTGTTTACCACTAAACTAGTAAATCTGTTATTATTATTAGTGTTTCACTAACAAAATTATAATAGTGCAATTTAGATATATCTATTTTATTTACTCTCTACGATGTTTTCGTGCAACATAAAATAATATTTATATTTTTTACACATGTTTATATTAAATTATAGGAAAATGGAACTGATAACAGAATTATAAAAAAATGTGACAAACAGGTCATTATAAAAAACTACAAGAATAAATTTAAAGGTTTTTAATATCAAAAAAGAACATTGCAGCATAGCGAAGCTCCATAATGTTAAAAATTACGCTGTCAATAACCATTCGTCACCACTAAAAAGATTTGTCCAATAACTCACAATAATAGAAGGGCAGCTCACTTTCACGGTCAATGCCAAAATAAAGCTAGAAGAAACGGCGCATATTCAGTTACCTTGTAGGCTAATACATTTTAGTTTTTGCAACCCACATCGTACAATTTTCCAATGGTTTGTGATCTAGGGTTAGAGAAAAACTCTCAAAAGCTTTTCTTAATTTTTGTGTAGTGAGCATAATTTTACAAAAAGTCAATAAAATGCAATAATGTTTAATGTACTAAGTAACGCGAACCAACGTCACCAAATTTAACTAAATCGGCCCAGGAGAGTTCTAAAATTAGGTTTCTTGATTATATTACCAAAAAAAACTATTTGCATTTGAATGAATTAATTTGAATAAATTTTGTATTTTAAGGGATTCTCTGTAAGAAGCCTATGTTTAACTTTCATTACATCGATTTAATTACTTTTTGTTTCGTTTCAAATCGCTTCTTGGATATTCCAAAATAATATATTAATTTCTTAACAATAGGTTACGAACCATATTTGTATATCGTTTATCACTAACTATTAGTAATATACTATTAATTCTACAGTCTCATAAAATAATACAACAGTGCAAAGTCAATATGATTTATTTACTAAGTATTTAGTAGTGATGATGTTTTTTTTTATACATGTACTTTATTTTCATCTTTAGCACATTTTTATATTAAATTAAAGGAAAATAATATCATTGTATTTGGATAACGTAATAGAACTCCGATCCAATGCATTATTTCAATCCACTGGCAATTTGCCGTAGTGGCACGATCTATGGGAAAAACGACGAAAGCAGTGTGTAGCACCAATGCCTTGAATGATTTCTCCCTAGCGCTACCCTGCGGCGCGATCATGCAATATTTTTCGACAACCTTTTCTTCGCCACACAGCTGCCGTACGCATGCATGATCTATTTTATTGTTCATGATCTATGATAATACTGATGAACTATTTAAAAAAATGTAACAAACAGATAGTTGTAAAAAAATACATGAAAAGTTATAAAACATTAAAACCATATTAAGTACTATGCAAAATATTTTTTTCGTTATTATCCTTTACACTATCAGAATAACGAGAGTAACATATTTATAATAACATTAATTAATAATAATAAGTACTAAATATAAAAGTAAGTACAAATTACAGAAAATAATTCAAAATGTAACTTAAATACTATTATAAATGTATACAACTAAACAATGAAAACTAAAATTATAAACCTTTCTGACACAAATGTACAAAGCAAAATGTAGGTATTTCATTAGGACTTACAAATTAACATTTTATATATATTTTTAAAGAATATCACACATGTTCACTTTTAAGAATGACAAAGCCCTATAAGGTTAAAATTTACGCTGTCACTAAGTATTCGTCACAAGGACAAAGTGAGTTCATTAACTCACAATAATGGAAGGGCAGCATAAAAACAACACTACACACTTTCACGGTCAAGGCCACCGGCTATAGGAAAGGGCGCGTCTTCGATTCTCTTGTAGGCAAAGATATTTCAGTTTAGCAGGCCTCATCGTAAAATTTACAAATGGTTTTTCATCTAATGTTTTTTTATGAAAACTCACGAACGGCCTTTTCTTAGTTTTGTGTAAATGAGCGAGGTTTTACAAAAAATCTGTTCTTAAACAATAATATTTAATTTACTAAGAAACGCAAACCAACAACTTCAACTTGAATTTTTCTTAATTATATTTCAAAAGATCTACTTAAAGCTTAACGAATTAATTCAAACAGTTCAAATTGTTAAAGGGTTCTCTGTAAAGCCTATGTTTTTAATTCCAGTACATCGATTTAAATAGTTTTGGTTTTGTGACAAAGCGCTTCTTGGATATTAAAACATAATTCTATTTACTTCTTAATTAAAACTCAAAAAATCCTTTTTCTTAATTTTAGCATAAGTGAGTAAAGTTCTTAGAAAATAGTTTTAACTTACTATGACACTCTAAAAACAACACCCCAATTTTAATTAAATCGTTCAAGTAGAGTTACGAAATTAAGTTTCTTGATTATAATCCCAAAATAAACCACTTAAAATTGGAAGAATTAGTTTAAATAAATTTTGCATTTTGAAAGGTTCTCTGTAAAGCCTATGTTTAAACTTCCAGTACATCGATTTAAATTGTTCTGTTTTCGTTTAAAAGTGCTCCTTGGATTTTCCAAAATATATCCTATCAAGTTTTCGATGAAAACTCCCAAAACATTTTTTATAAATTTTTGTGTAAGTGAGCGTAATTTTACAAAAAGTCAGTTCTTAGGCGATTTAATGTACTGAGTGGCGCGAACCAACGTCACCAACTGGAACTAAATCGGATCAATAGAATTCCAGAAATAGGCTTCACGAGTATATTCCAAAATAATTTTGAATAAGCCTATTTTCTATTATTTACTCACTGAAAAACCAAATATTTCCTTAAATATTTAATACATTATTCGGGCTTTCACTGCGGTTTTTCTTAATGTTTGTATTTTAAACACTAAATTAATTAAAACCGTACCATGAGAACTGTATAGAATACATTTAAAAGTAATTTGCTATCTTCCAACTGAAACCTCAATTTTCCTACAAATAGCTAGATCAATTAGGGTTTTTCTCTGTTATTGCAAATAAAATTAACTAAATTAAACAAATAAAATTTCTGGAAAATTCATTTGTGCTTTCTGACATGAAAGAATAATAATTAGATTTATTTTAAGATTTGGTTTAGATTAGAGTGAAAGATTTTGAATAATTTGAAAAGAAATTTTACTTAATTCCCGACAAAAAGTTATATACAGTAACTATGTTGTGGATTAAAGAATGACATTCTCTTAGTTAATAATTTGTATTTACTACAGTATAAAAACTTTACAAATATAAATTTTGTTTACAAAAAAATATTACATTTTCTTAAACTTGTTTAATGCAAATTGAAAATTAAATTTCAAAAGTAAATTAAAGATTAGTTTAGAACATTTAATTTTATAGTGCACCAGGTGGTTTTATTTACTGCAGTATAAAAACTTGTTAAAAAACAGTATAAAAACGAATTGATAGAAATGTTGTTTACAAAAATTATAAAATTTTCCTAAAAGTGTTCAAAGGAAAGCCTCTTTTAAAGTCCAATGCTTTTTAAATGGAGTTTTCAAGATCGGCGAGGAACCATTTGTTCAAAAAATACTGGAGCAATCTTTTTTAAATTTCGACGCAATAATTCCATAGGTTTGACGAATTCAGTGAACTATAAATATTCTAGTATAGTATTTTTTTTTACATAAAATTTACACAAAATTTTTTTAAATGCAATTTAATGGTCATTATTTTTTTAAAGTAAATAATAGGTTATTTTCTATTAGTATTGGTTTGCGGTATTGGTGGGAGGGGGGGAGGGGTGTTAAAAATGTTTAAAAAATTCTTGTCTCAAACAGGACCTTTACAGTGATGTATTACATGACCCCCCCCCCCCCCCTTTCGACCAAAATTGAAAAATATTACGTTTCGCAACCCCTCACTGCAACGGATATTTCCGCAAATTACATTTAGATATCTTAACAAATATCCAAGATAAGAGGGGGGGTGCAAGTTATTTTACATCCACAATGTATATAAAGAGCAGAATGTATTTATTATTTTAATTTTATTGTTATACTATTACTTTCTCACAATATTATAGAGAAAGTTTAGTGATCGCAAAAAAATAGATGTTTAGGTTTTTGTGGAAATATCCGTTTTGGGACCTCCTGTGTCCAAAAAAGTGTTTTTTAAAAAAATGTCTGACTGTATGTTTGTATGTCTGTCTGTATGAATGTATGTGTGTATGTCTGTATGTATACAAAGCTAGAGCGAAAACTATTCTATCGATTTCAAACAAATTTGCACCAGACATGTCAAGTAGGCCTGTATAGATGCACGAAAAACGGTTTTGAAAAGGTTTGAAAAACAAACCCCTTTTTGGCAAAAAAAACCCCAAAAAATTTGTTATTATATTTTATTAAAAAACGGCTCTAACGATTTTACCATACACAAAAAACCACATCTTTCTAAAAATTTTCGTTTAGCCAATAATAATAATAACTAATTTGGGGGGTTTTTGGCCATAAAGAGGGTTGTTTTTCAAAAACTTTTTCGTGCATCTATACAGCCCTAATTGACGTGTTTGGCGCAAATTTGTTCAAAATCGATCGAATAGTTTTCTCTCTAGATAATAATAATAATAATATTATTTATTAGTTAATCTCCTACTTTAATATCCCCTCACCTACCCCTCCTACAGTTATGAAGTCACAGTAAATCTGTTGAATAATTTAAATATGTTTGTGAGAAAGTATGTGCCAGTTCCTGGTACCGTTTATTTTAAATTTAATTTACTATTGTTTAGAGATATTTATGTTTTTTTAGAAGTTGCCTATAAATAATATGAAATAAGATCTTGCTTTTTCTGTAAACTACCAACTGAAACTAATAAATAAAAAATATGGGTTTGGTGGCAAAGGAATCTAAACAAAAAATATTGAATTTGTATTCTTCAGTTGAACAAAATGGTGGCTTAGTTTAAACTAGTTCTAAACTGTTCCGTTTCCTCCATAACTCATCGTGCTGGTAAACTTTCTTTAGCGAACTCGTCTAAGGAAAACAGCTGGTGTATGTACAGGGTTATACAAGGATAACAACATCTGTATCCTATTACTTTAAATGAACAATTCTTGTATCTGTCCCGGATTTCGAAAACGGCTCAAACGATTTTGTTGAAAATTTGCATACAGGGGTTATTTTGACGTCATAAATTGAATTCGCTAGGTCTTATGTTTTCAAAAACGCGTATAAAGTCTGAAAAATGCGCATAAAATTTAAAATCTGAATTTCTTTTTATACCACCTTTCAAGTCACTTAGAAGGCAAATAGGTAGAGCTTTATTTTTATACCTCCTTCAAAGTCACTAAATATTCAAATAGATACATTATAGATACAATCCAGATGTTAAAAATACGGAACGATGCTCGTTCACCCAGGTACAAACGAGCCAAAGATTAGCGAAAACCTTTAGAGAGTTTTCCAACTGCGAGCGAAGCGTTCAGGGGCAGAACCCCTAGTTTATATAGAACTTAATCAACCTGTAATTCAAAAGTTCAAAATGGATTATGAAATATTTCATTTGATAGGGATAAGTCAGTGTATTTTTAGTTTGGGATGTTTTCTAAAATATTCTAAAACATATAATAATCTATCTATATATATATAATCCAAATACCACTCACTGACTCACGAAATCTCAAAAACCACCAAACGGATTAGAATGAAATTTGGTTTGTAGCTTCCTCTAGGGCCGTGGGTGCTCGCTAAGAAAGGTATTAAAAAAATTCGTAATTTTAAAGTGGTTAAAGTTACGACAAATCTTTATAAGAAATACATGGTATAGTATTGATATATATTTTTTGTTGTTAATATACATTTAAGTTTGATTTGTCTATCCGTGCAAAGCCTGCTAGTATTGTATAATTGTAATCTCATTCCCAATAACTAAGTTTAGTATTACCTTGAGAACTGTGTTCTATCGGTTTTGATTGATACAAAATAATGTTTTATTTTGTTATCTTGTTACACTTTTAGCTTCAAAATATAAAAGTTTGTGAGATATTTGAAATGGCATATATAATTTAAAATGTTTTTGCCAATCTTATATTTTAACTTGAATAATGTGTGTACGATATTAACAATATTTACAATATTTATTGTATATTAAAAAAAAAATGTTTTGGATATTTGTCATTATTTTACGGCTTTGTCCTGACTGAACGACTGTCTGACATAGAAACGACGTAGAGCGGAAACTACTTATAGATAAAAATACGAAAATTTAAAGATAGATTCTTTTAGTTTCATAGACGCACCCTAAGAAATAATTTTGCAAAATTTGTATTTTGAAGCGTAAAAATAGTGAAAATTTGGAGTTTATATCAGAAAAACAGCTGTTCAGATTAAAAGCTTATCAACTCATGTTCTTTTACATTCATTACCATAACAACCAACTTGGCAAATTTATAATCAATTTATTATTCTTCAGAACCAACAGCTTTTTAAAGTTGTATTAACAAACTAAAAGCAACATTTATTTGTTTTAGATAAAACCCCTAAAAATGCTATTCTAGCACGAAAAATCTAAAAAAATCATTCTTCATGTCAAAAAATGTGCTTAAGGTTGTGGGGTTTTTCCAAGCGACTTAGAAAACTAATAATGTGTGTAACAAATGTGGACTAAATCGGGCATAAAATTCCGCCTTCAGATTTTGAATACATATATAAATATACATATATATATAATTTTGAATTACACACCAAAACGTGTTCTGGGGACCAAGATCGGTGCTGAAGGACTACTCCCGTCCTTAAACCTCACTATAAGAGTCACGGAAACAGCACATCTTTCCTATGAAATTCGCTAATAACAAATTAAACTTAGTCTTAATGTATTTTTTAAATAATATAAAAGGTAAGGGATACTAAGTGTTTTCGGATTTTTGTTGGTATGACCTTTTGTAATTGTTTCTAAAAACAATAGTTTCATATTTTCACCAAATGAATAACTTATTTATATACAAGTTAAACCACTGTTTATAAATTGTATCTCCTGTATTTTCAAAAAAATGGGGTGTAATTTATATTAAATAAAACATTTTCAATAGTCATCGTCCTATACAATTTGTGGGGTTAAAAACTTTAGCAAATGAAATTCATTGTTTGACAAAATATTTATGGATCTGAGATTTTTGCTTATAACTCCGATGACCATAACCGTTTTGATAAAATCGATGTTGGTCGACAAAGCTATCCAATAAGGCTTCGTTTTGTTTTTATGGTGCGAAATCCAGAAACTGATATTTTTACATCACATATCAATAGAGATGGAAGTGTGCAAAGCTTTACGCACGCTTGTTTCAAAGGACACTCATTTTTTAATGCTTCTAGCTATTTAAAGCACAATTTTTACAACAAACTATAATTATTACAATTATCTTTTTAATTTTGTGAAATATAATATTAATCAGCTTTGTTCAGGGGCTGGCTATGCAATATGCGTACAATCTAGGCGTAGCTATATTGCATACACTGCGCCTAACACTAAAAAATAAATTAACCAATTAATTACATTTCTAAGAAAATAATTCCAGTGACATAAGAAATTAAGTTTCTGCTCCAGTAAAAATAAAATGGATTTTTATCCCATAAATAAAAGAGCAATGTTAAATTTCATACCATTTATTTCGTTTACTTTTTATAATAAAATTGTTTGCAAGGTCTCATTTTAAGCACAGTCACAATACGCATCCTTCTCGCAATTTACATTTAAACAAATTTCTTTCATTTGTCAAGTAACTGACATTTTGTAAGTACAAAGTTTGATTCTTTTTCCTAACACAATACAAAATTAATAATGAAAAATAATTTGCAAGCAGGATCCGAAATTTTATAAAGAATGTTCAGTTTTTTTTCAACACGCAATTACAAGAGATAGACTTATAAAATGGTTTGAAATGAGGCAATGTCAAAGCGTTCAGCTGCAAGAAATTGCACTGCTTAGATAGGGATACAGTGTTACCGGAAGTGCGTTTCCTGTTGCTTTCTCGTTTACTGGAGCAGACCCTTAAGAATAATTCGACCACGCAGCTGGACCGCTGACGTGAGTTCAGCAAATTTCCAAAATTAAGTTTATAGATGTTTTAGGGTGTCAATCAACAATTTGGGAAATTGGTCTACTCACGAAGGCGTTGAACAGCTGTCTATGTGTACGCAATATATTAGTAGAATTTGTTTGCGCCTAGTGGCCTCGCGAGTTTGCAACACTTGGCTTCGAACCGGGTACTTGTATGGTATTTTACGTTTTGGTCGATTTTGGGGGAACCAAGCGAGCTATAAGGTCGCGTAAAAAACAAAATGTGCAGAATAACATCTTGCATTTATGTTTTTGAAAAAAAAACTTTTAAAAAATTTCAAAAAATAGCTACTTCCGGTCAAAAAACGTACTTCCGCTTGTTGGATTTTTTTGGCTAACGAACTCTTCCGAGCGACATAGACAACACACACGTGTACCAAATTTGAACCAAATCGGACTTAAAATTCGGACGCTAGAGTGCGAACACACACACACACACACACACACACATATATATATATATATATATATATATATATGAATTTTAATGACACCCCAAAACGTGTTCTGGGACTATGATCGGTGCTCATTTGCTACTACCGACCTTGGGTCTCACCATAAGGGCCACTGCAATAGCTCATTTTTCCTACAGAAATTCGCTAGTTAAAGTTTCATGACTCTGAAGATAAACCGCAGCAAATTTAAAAACTCGAAACGTTGCTAAAATTCGTTTATCATGAAATACACAACCCAATACAAGGCAGTTTAATATTACTTCATTTACCTTTAGGCAATCTGATAGTTCATTACAATCATTAAACTAACAAGACCATCACAACCCTGTTGGTCATTTACCTTTCGATCAGTTATTGTAATTTAAGTCATGTTATTGTTTAATAATTGCAATTGTTCAGTTGCATTTTTTTCGGCTATAGAACAATACTGTGGTTGGTTTTACGAAAATTGAATTGCTGTAATTTGCGAAGGATTTTTCATAAATATCCAAACTATTATTCGTGGGTAACAGAAACGGGTAAACGGTAAAGAAAAATTTGTCCTACAAATAGTTCTTTGAAAACTTCTGGTTAAAATAAGATTCTTATGATCAAGGCAGGTGGTTGAGTAGAGCGCCTGTTAAACACATGGGTATTTAATTTGAATGCAATTTATTTTACATGGGTAGTTATCCATTTGAATTATTGTTTAATTTTAAGGGTTATCTATCACATTTCACTACTTTTATTTAACTAAGTAATCGTGTTGCAAATGGGTTTTTATATCATTTAAGAATAATATTACACAAAGTTGGCTTTATAGCTTGTAGGAAGTTAGTGCAATTTATTTTTGTTGTACAGTACTACCCCTTATTAATCTCTGTGATTGTAGTTACAATACTCTCTAAAATATCCTGGTACTAATATGTGTAAATTGTGACAATTTTATTTAGATTAGTTGAGTAGTTTATGAGCGCATATGGAAGTGAATACAGTTGAACTTGGTTATAGCGTCAACGAAGGTACCGAACGCTACGTCCGAGTGTAGTTATAATGACGTACGAACAGGAAATCGTATTTTTGTTACCTTGAGTGAAAGGACAAACAACTATACAGCATTACTATTATTGACAACATTATTCATGACGTTTTAATAACATGACGTACAAATCTATCAGTAACAAAAAGAATCACATTTAGTAAGTTGTCTCACGTATACACATGCATAGCGTAAAGCAACATTGGAACTGGGGGGGGGGGGGCAACTGTCTGACCACAACTACGTAAATGTCTCGCCTCGCTGTTATATTGCCCGAACACTTTCCCAGCCAGGTCATGGGTTTAGTTATACATATCACACAACTAACCCCACATAGCGTGGAATTTGTTCCATGGGAGGGGGAGGGGTGTGGTTTAGAATTAGCAGTGTTGCTTGTAGTGGAACCTCCCTCTACCGATTTTGATTTGACCCGCCGCAGATTATATTTTACGTGTGAAAAAATTACGTAGTTTATTCATTTCGCTGTTTTATTTTGAGGAGGGAGAAAATATTCGGCCTGACATCTAAGGAAAGGGGAAATTCATTTCTGAGAAAGTTTGACATTGATATTTTGTAGATTTGTGACGTTACAACCGAGTGGTAAAATTTTATTGACGCTAAAACAGAGGTTTGTAATAACGTAAAAGTTAACGGTTTGACCGGAAAAAAAAGCAAAACACGACGCTATATCCGAGATGCCGCATTAGCCGAGGCCTTTAAAACCAAGATCAACTGTAAATGATTATTTAATTTTAAGAGTAGTTATCCCATTTCATCCCTTTCACTTAGTAATAAAATTGAAATTGGCTTTTAGGTCAATTAAGAGACTATACAATATTAGGCTATGAATTTTAGCTTTATACCTTGTAGGAAGTAAGTTCTATTTATTTTTATTGTATAGGGGTAGCACCCCTATTTCAACCCCTTATACTGTAGTAATTGTAATCTCTAAACACCCCTGGCATTAATATGAATAAAGTGTGAAATGCTATTGCAATCGGTGGAATGGTTTTTATGTCTCTAGAGGACAAAGAAACAGACATTAATTTTTATGTATAGAGATATATTATTCGTAAAAAAATCACGTTTATAATATTGTTTCCGTTTATTACATTTTGCTTTCATTTCACTCCGAAATTACGAAAACATTCTTTCGACGAGAGAGGAAAACGATTTGAAAAATTCCAATTAAAATAATAGGAAATAATGTTGTTTTGAAAATCAGCCCCACAGTGGGAGGTATAGAAATCCAATCTCCGAACTGACAGTATATCAGAGTTGTCTGTTTTCAGCTGTAATGTTTTTTGAGAAGGGTGAAAGTTAATTTAAAAAGTTAGATTATTAGCGATTTTTTATAAAAAAAATAAGCTGTTGGACGACGCTTTATGGTGAGACCTCAAGACGGGAATAGTAAATAAGTACCGATCAGGGTCCCCAGAACAAGTTTGGGCGTGTCATTAAACATTTGATATATTTTTGTTCGCACTCCAAAAGAATTTGATACACATGTCGGTTTTCTATGTCTTACGGACGATTTCGTTAGCAAAAAATCTAACTACATTATGCATGTTGTTTTGACAGAAGTAAAATGCATTTGAGATTTTTCGTACTAGAATGAAATTTGTATGAAATTTTATCTAAAACGATATAGGCTACATTTATAATTGATTATTCTGCATATTTATTACAGCCCGTCTCTATTCCCAAAAATAGATCAAAACGAAAATACCATAAAAAGTACCCGGTTCAAATCCGCGTGGTGGATTCTGCTGTGGGGGCAGCTTTTTATCCAAGGCCGACGGTAGGAATTCTTATCAGCTGCGAGCGAAGCGATGAACTCATCTAAGCCAACAAGGTGAAGGTGTAAACTATGAGCCGGGGCTGGAGGGTGAGTTGCAAACAAATTCTACTATGCGTACATGAGGCAGCTTTTCAGCGCCTTTGTTAGTAGACCAATTTCCCAAGCCGTAAAATATAAAGCTCAGAGGTTCAGCTGCGTGATCAAATTATTTGACTAGTCGCTTCTACTATGAAAGTTTAATCTATTTTGGGGCTCCAAGAGGTAAAAAATTGCTTGGCATGAGCGGCGACTAAAACTAATTGGTTGAAATAACCTCAGAGACGTTTTGTGACTTTGATTAAAACATATAACGGTGAAACATTTTACAACTTATACTACTGAATTGATTACTACAACTTATATAATACTAAAGGGATTCACCCCGTATATAAGTGGTCGCTTCGCTCACGAACCACCGCGGTGTAGAAAATGCAAACAGATTATTGCATACCTATATTTTCACGGAAATAAGCATTAATTAGAAACGATAATTTTTATTTTTTATATAGAAGAGAGGAAATTTTCTAGTTATAAAATATGACCAAAATTTGATACGATCAAACTGGTAAAATAAGTCTAGTAATGCATAAAGTTGGCATAATAGTGATAGATGTTTGAATTATAATACAGTAAACTTTTTTCATTGTTTGTGTTTGATACCTAACCTAAAAATTGTAACTAATAATATTTTGTATAAATAAAACATAATGATAAAATATTTTTACCATGCGCTTTAATTTTTTTTACAAATGAAAATTACGGAAATGTCTTTTTGGCAGCCATTTTTAAGTGGTTGAAGATGTAACAAAATATTTAAAATTCAGTGCATAATGACGTACTGCATTAGTCTATGCATCCATGACGACCTCTGTACGTCCTAAGAACAGATTAACCAGTCATATCCTGTCAGCAGATCGAGCCAAACACTGTTTATTTTACTTCCTCCCCCTTACCGCAAATGTCTGGGAATGCGTTACGGTTTTAGTAATAAGTTTAATTTATAAATAGAAAAACTTTACAGTTTAAAAACTCCTTCAAATTGATATACAACGAAATTTTTTTAGCGATAGAAAATTGAAAAATGTGCATTTAGTGCGCTCATTGTGGAACGTGTACAAAGTAGGTCAATTATTCTTTTTCAAAAGTTTAATTTTAAGAGACCTCTTGCCATACGTATGCATTTAAAAATTCTTTAGAAACAACTCTTGCAAACTAATATTCCTTTTTAAAGGAAAAATAACAACTGTTATAAAAAAATATTTTTAATTCTTTATGTGTGAAGTTCTAAAAGTTCCGTATGGGGGAACCTTTGATTAATTAATTCAAATAAAGAAATGGATTTATAATGTAATTAATGAAAAGATACGAACTTTAGTAATTTGTCAGATGTATTGAATCATTGACATAATTGAATTCATAATGCGCAGTTATATAAATCAATTCAATTGAATTAAATTAATGCAATCGCATCACTTGAGCTTGGATCAATTTACTAGCATTATTTATTAACATCAAGGGCCATCAAATTAATTAAAATTTGTTTCCACTTTAGTGGTTTCTGAAGTAAATGTTAAACCGAACTTACAGTCAAAGATAAATGTGAACAAGTTATACCTCGATGAACATGATTGTTTTGATCAATGGAAAATTAAACACAAAATATTTAATTTATTCAATAAAATTGTATTGAGTTTTGTTTAGTATGGTTTCGCATTGATAAGGCAGCTTAACACACAGACTAAGGAATATATATAGAACAGTCATGTAAATGTTACAAAAAAGAACAGTTACTTGACTAACAAGCAAAAGTAAAGGGAAGGGGTGTGGAAAGCCGTGGAAGACATGTGGTAATATTTCAGGCAGTGGTTTCAGTAGAGGCGAGTTTGACATAAATTCTACCTCATCATTTAGTACTAGGTTGGATTCTTTCCAAAATAATACCTTAATCACTAAAATTTCTGATTAATTTAATTTCTTACTTTTTTAATTGACATGGAGAAGCTTAAAATTAATAATATTGTATAAATGTGACACTAAATGAGTTTTTAAATGATAAGAATGAGTCACTATAACCCAACCTCCAACTTTTTTCACTTTAACTTAATCTATATTTAAAACTACGTAATGTTTATCCTGCACAAGCTGCAGTTCAAAAGTTGCATGCCAGTTTATAAACACCACTTTTTTTTCGTGTTATCTATTTTATCCTTACAATGTACTAACATTTTCCCTATATTGTTCTTACAGCTAACCTTACCAGTGTAGTTGATTCTATGGTATTTGTGTGTGGTTTTATTAGAATCATCTGTTGGAGATAAATGCGATTCAGCGTTATTTTTAATTTAGTTTTTAACATTTTCCCTTCGTATCTATTATTTACAGCAATTTGTTTAATACAAGTGAATTATTTATAAAAGTCGTTGTTAGATGTACGATGGAAGGCGGTCAATTTGTGACTAAAAGGATGATGGTGTGAAAATCAGGTTTCTTAAAAGTACTGAAACTATAGTTACCGCTTTAAATTTGTATTAAAAAACACTTTAAAATGTTTTCGATTTTGTAAACCTATTTCCGTATTGAACTGTATTGCCTTATTATTTGAATTTAAGTAACTTTGACCACGAGTCTCCTACACACTTTCCTTTTACTTATGTTTACTAGCAAAGTAAGTGTTGTGATATATGTCTATTTTCTATATTTTCCATAGTCTGTGTTCGGCTGCCTTGTGAATGACATCACTGGCATGGTCGGCAAGAGTTAATAACATTTTGTAGAATTTACTAAATATTAATTGCAGAACATAATATGGTCCGAAAATCATAAATTCAATTGGAAAGAGCCAAAAATCATACACAGTGAAAATGATTTATATCAACTAAAGATAATTGAAGCCTCGTACATAAACCTAGCGGGCAATCATATCAGCCAAACAAGAATATAAGTAAGGCCATTATAAAAAAAAATTCAAACTAGATTATAATACCAATAAATGTTGAACTTTTATCTATCGAACCTTCACGGGGGTTTTTGACTTGGTGGCGGGATAAGGAACTAAATTTAATGAATAATAGGCCACTCCCTCGGCACCCGGCCAGATGTTGTACTGATCTCGGTCTGTCAACACGTGAGGCGTGTGTTTATGTTTTCTGTGTTTTTGACTTCTCAGTCTCTGTTCTGAGATGAACTACAAAGATGTTTAATGTTAATGGTACATGTTAGTTTTGTGCTTTTTCTTTAACATCTCTTGGTTTATGTTCCCTTAGATTCACTTGATAACGGGAGTTGATTCATATTACAGAAACGTCAGGTATTGATTTTAAAACACAAATGAAGGCAAAAGGCGTAATAATTAATACTAATAAGATTGAAAATCCATCATTAAATGATAAGTTCAAGCACATAAATATCGTGAATTTGTTTTTTCACTAACATTTTAGTTCAATATCCAAATACACTCGGTTAATAGTGTGAATCGTACAAAAGCTGTTAGTTTGAATATTTTTCTAAAACTTATATTTAACTATTATTATACGTTGCGATAATAAGAGAGAATGTTGCCCAGATACGTCTTCTGATTGGTTTCGTTCATTAAAATAAGGGTTAGAGAAAAAGAGGGAGAAATAGAAGATGGGTGTATATCCTTAGAATTTTAAACTAAACAATAATCTAATTGGGTTTATTAAACTTAAATTATTATAATAGCCTAAAAATTTTATATTAATGTCTAACAAGTACAATCTATTACGAAGGGACTGCTCGCTTGGCTCTAATTTAGTGAGAGGGTCACAATTATATTATCGTATATATAAGAATACATACACTTTTATTATATCTACTACATACATTTGATACTACACTGTATGTTAACTACTATAAGCTTTAGTCTAAATCTTATGCTTTACACTACGGGCAAAACTGAGAACAAATTTCTACTCCACAAATAATATAAAATCTTTTTAAAATATACAACCCTCCCAATACATAAACTCACACAAACTGATTTTAACCCAGAATTTAAATAACACAACTTTCCTCTAACTTTCACTAATTGTGCCCTCACCTCTATTTTGCCCAGGTGGCTCAGGTCGGTGCCTTCTCTCTATGCCTACCTAGGCTGACACCCCTCTCACGGGAAACCCTCTCTGGTCTCTCTTTGACGACCACACCGGCATAACATCCCGAAATCTCTGATCTCCCAAGACCTCTTCTCACCCAATAACTTCTCGCAAAAGGCTACCTTTCTAATTTTTTCTCCCTATTTAAAAACTTCTGTTCCCCTTCTCAGTTTTCCCGTCTCGTCTTTGTACTAATATGACGGCTTACTTATAAATGCCACTCTGCGATTTACATAACTTCTAATTACATAACTACCTACTCTATATTACGTCATTGTGCTTACAAGTGCAACTCTGCTATTGTAAAATTGTTTGGTTTGAATTGACTTAACTCATTTCGTAACAGCCACTTCGTAATACCCCTGTCTGCACAGACTCTTCGTCTCGCCCAAGAACCTTTCTCAAAATACCTCCCTATCCTATATCTTCTCTCTATTTAAAAACTTCTCATCCCACCCAGTTTTAACAGTCCTTTTCTTACTTAACTGTCTACTGTATATTACTGTAGAGCTTACCGGTACCTAATTGTGCTTGCTAATATAATTCTACTATTTATCAACATTGTTCTTGTCTAATAAAATTACCTAAAAATTTATTTATTTTGTAACAAATCTATGTTACAGAGAAGTGATAGGGAACAGTGACTGTGAAAGACAGTGACAAAGGAAACAGACATTGCTAAAGTGCGAAATGAGTTCGAAACGAAAGCCAGTTATGAAACATAAAAGATGCAGTGAAATTACAAACTTAAAATGGAAATAAGACCTAACCTAAAAATGCTCAACCATACTATAATCGTTCTCCTGACCCTTTCAACCCGCAGCACTTACCTAGAAGACTACTGGTCCAACATGAACGACAGTCTCGAGTACGAAAGCAAATCCAACTCCGAACTACCCCTACATCTGCAGTTCAACAACAACACCCTGACCGAGGTTATAGTGTACTGTGTACTGTTTGTTATCGCGGCCGTCGGTAACCTGTCCGTGTTTATATCGTTGATAAGAGGCCGTCACCGCAAGTCGCGAATGTGTCTGATGATGACGCACCTCACGATAGCAGACCTTCTCGTGACGTTTATCATGATCCCGCTGGAGATCGGATGGCGGCTGACCACACAATGGATCGCCGGTAATGTGGCGTGCAAGTTGTTTCTGTTTCTAAGAGCTTTCGGTCTGTACCTGTCGTCGAACGTGTTGGTGTGTATTTCTATAGACAGATATTTCGCCGTGCTTCATCCTCTAAGAGTAAGCGACGCTCGGAAGAGAGGGAAGATGATGTTGACTCTAGCTTGGATACTCTCTTTTATCTGTTCAGTACCGCAGGTATGTAGTACTACATCGTAATATATTGCATGTATGTTGTAAATCTATAAAAGCGGCTTTGACCTGACTGACTGACTGAGATAGATTCAAGGCCAAACATGCTTATGTGTCATAGACGCTCACAAAGAAAATATTTTCTGAGCGTCTATGACACAAGATTCTTTTCTCACAAAGAAAATATTTATCTAAAACAAAGTTCCTTCCTCTTAGGTCCATTAGTGATTGTCCTTATAAACATATTAAATTACATTCGTGTGCGAATTACCCAAGCAAGCTCTGCGGCTGTAGTAACATTGATGGAGTTGACTCCTACAAATACTTGGGTGTTTTATTTGATAAACGCTTAAATTGGTCGGCACATGTTGACTATTTGAGTCGTAAAATTAGAAAGTTAAGCTATGTTTTTGGGAATTTAAATGAAATATTATACTTTCGGGAAATAAGACAGTTGTACTTTGCTTATTGCCAAATCCATACCGGCTCCCTTAGGTGTCGTCCAGAGATCTGTTATGAAGATGGCGCTGCGTAAACCAAAAAGACATCCACCTGACGAGCTGTACTACTGTTTAATCGTTTTTAATATCAGACAACTTTTGTTAAAAACTCTTTTAACTTTTTTGCATAAAATTTCCAATTTCATTTTTTCAATTTCGAGTCATTCTCACTTTACTCGTCATTCTCAAGCAGTGGATATAAGGACAGATAAGATTTATAGATATGTATCCACGACTAACTCATATTACGTTTCTCAGATGATTTTCCATAATATTCCAAAAAACCTGATACTTTTTCAAAATTATGAAATCAAGTCCTATAAAAATCAAGTTTATTTATGGTTAGGGGATTTAGGGAGGGAATATTGTGAAACCGTCATTTTTTCGGAGTATGAATAGAGTTATGTTTAGCCTATATGTTGCTCTTTTTATCTTTTAAATTTTATCTCGCATTCTACTTCTGATTCTTTGTAAGGGTGTTTTTGGTG
This sequence comes from Philaenus spumarius, assembly GCA_018207615.1. NCBI lineage: Eukaryota > Metazoa > Arthropoda > Insecta > Hemiptera > Aphrophoridae > Philaenus > Philaenus spumarius. The sequence goes on from JAGFPH010002034.1 coordinate 109,972, forward strand.
TGGGCACAGGAGTGACGTTTTTGTTCTGGTGGTGAACTATTTATAATTTCTTGTACATTTTAAAATTTTGTTTTTCTTCTATCTTGTTTCTCCATAATTATTATTGTAAAGTTATATTGTGCATGACTCGTGGCCGCGCACAGACGTCGTGTCTATGTGGGCAGTTACCCATAGTCGATAATTTGTAATTTATTTAAAATTTTATTTATCTATACTAATATTATAAAGATTTAAAGTTTGTTTTTTTGTTTGTAATCTCTGGCACTACTGAACCGATTGAAAAAATATTTTTACTAATAAAAAGTTACACTATCCCTGAGTAACATAGGCTATAATTCATTTCGATAGAAACCTTTTTTTATTTAAATATTTGTAAATTTAGTCGAAAAAATTCTTAGGTTAGGCATAGAATGATAAATCAACACATGTATTTACATTTATTACCATAGCAACCAATTGAATAAAATAACAGATAATATAGCTGCTGTTTGCTACAACATTTCCATTAACAGTTAGTACCAGGAGACCGAGCTAAAGCTCGATTATAAGCAGGGCTATGATTTCAATAATAAATATTGGATTATTGAGTTTTGAGGTTAGGCCTATAACATTAAACAACTAAATAAAGGGTATATACAACATTAGGCTTACCTGTAATAAAAATACAGTTTAAAGGATTAACCATAATCTCAACGCTATGCCTCAGAAATAAGTCAGGCCTAAATTAAAGTTTAATATTTCAATATCGATTTAGGCCTAGGGCCTAGTTCGCTCACGTCAATAACTATTATTGCAAATTTCCGTGAACATCGTTTAGGTTAGGCCTATAACATTAAACAACTAAATAAAGGGTATGTTTATTTAGCAGAAGTATTCATTGCCATGGTAACTATAAATAGATACAACATTAGGCTTACCTCTAATAAAATATACAGTTTAAAAGAAAGCAGATGATTATTGTAATGGCATTGAAAACATTTGCATCAGCTGTGCTTTGTATTGTTTAAAATGGACAAATTTCACTTTTTAATTTAATAAAAAGACGTAGAAAACGAATTTTCCCAGACTGGTGACCATTTCCAATCGATTTCTCGTGGCCAAAATCCCCATATAAAATCAAAACATGAAAAATCCTTAGACGGAGATTCCAGATCCATTTAGCAGACAAACAATTATCTCTCGCTTTAGAAGATAAGATATCAAAATTTGAAGCAATTATTTTTAAGATAGGGTTTTAAAGTGTAGACCTTTTAACCATTATTATAACTGCTGTTATAAACTATAAGAAATAATTTGATTTGAACATTTAACATTATTTACCATATTAGTTTTGAGGTTATTATGAATCCAACACCTTTATTATAAACTAGGGGCTCTGCCCTGGACGCTTCGCGTCCCAACCCCGCCTCGGCCTTCGGCCTCAGATGGCTGCTTCGCTTCGCTCGCAGTTGGAAAATTCGCTAAAGAATCTAGTTAATCTTTGGATCGTTTGTACATAGTTGATCGAAAAAATCCTTTCCGCCCAAAAGGTTTTTCCAAAATTAAAAAATATTAAATTCTGGCAATTTTCCCAAGAGTTTCTCGTCGAGAGCTTTAATTCAAGTGTAAGGTTGATGGGGTTCCAAATACGGGAAGTGCCTAATAATTAATGTCAGTGAATCAGTGAAATCGTC